>JAUPMG010013110.1:0-15537 GCA_031762675.1 Pachysandra terminalis
CGGTAGAAACATCATTCCTATTCCTTAAGAGACTTTCACTCACAGTGGAATACACCAGTAACACGCCATACTTTTAGGGACTTTCACCTACAGAGGAAGCCACCTGTACCTTTAGGGACTTTCACCCACGGTGGAAACACACCTTTTTAAGGACTTGCACCCACTGAAAAAAGCCATCATTCCTATTCCTTAAGAAACTTGCACTCATGGTGGAATACACCAGTATACTCGCATTTCGTTTAGGGACTTGCACCCACGGTGGAAGCTCACCTGTAACCAGAATCTTCCTTTAGGGACTTGTACCGACGGTAGATGTAATGACCTGAAATTGTAATAAGTGATTTTTGCCAAAAAATGTGATTTGGAAAATTTCTTTTCTTATCTTTAGGGGTGTTTTAATATTTTTCTGCTTTGTTAAGGATTATGAGTTAATTAGTGTAACTCAACCCTTTGTTGTACACATGTGTAGTGTACAACTGCCTTGCACTCTAACCTTGCCCTTTTAATGAAATTGGAGGGTTGAGATTCATTCTCACAACCAAGGGAAATGAAGGGCCAAGATCTTGTAGGGTTTGAGACTAGGTTTTTATGCCAAGTCTTCTAATCCTAACTCATTTGTGTTGTGCTGAGAAGAAGAGAAGAGAAGAGGAAGACCAAGGAGAGCTGGAGGAGGAAGAAGAGGAGGTCCAGCCTGAAGTTTTGAAGCCCACGAACTAGGGTTTCGTCCTTGGCTTGAGGTAAGTACATTGTGTAGTTCTATGATTCCATATTTGAATGTTTTCCATGAAGAAACATAGGATTTGAGTGATGATTTATGATTCTCAGGTGTTTTGACTAATACATAGCATGATTTGGTGTTTAAATCTGAGCATTTTGTAGTTCTAAGGTATAGACTTATTCATTTCAAGTTCTGGAACTCATTTTGGATGTTCATTGCCTTTAATTGTTTGCGTATTGTTTTTCCAATGCATGATTTATGATTTCTTTGTTTAATGGGATTAAATGATGAGTTTGATTTTTGTTTTAGATTTAGTTTGGCCTCAAAAAGGAACCCTAGGAGGATTACGGGCGAATTCTGTGAGAGAAAAACCCCGAATCGCACTCGTCGGTGGGTGGTCGGTCCACCGACAGGGTTGTATAGGTTTCTGTCGGCGGGTTCGTTGGTCCACCGACGGGACCCACTGAAGAAATTAGGTGCAGGGCGGTTTCTGTCGGTGAGTTAGTTGGTGGCACCAACGGACCCACCGACGAGGGTCAGTGAGTTAGTTGGTGGCACCGACGACACCCACCGACCAGGTATATTGTGGCTTTCAATGTCGGTGAGTTGGTCGGTGGCACCGACGGCACCCACCGACCAGGTATATTTTGGCGTTCAGTGTCGGTGAGTTGGGCGGTGGCACCGACCGCACCCACCGACCAGGTATATTGTGGAGTTCAGTGACGGTGAGTTGGTCGGTGGCACCGACGGCACCCACCGACCACGTATATTGTGGCTTTAAATGTTGGTGAGTTGGTCGGTGGCACCGATGGCACCCACCGACCAGGTACTTTATGGCCTTCAGGGCCAAGTTTCTGTAGCAGTTGTCCTCAGCACAGCTTGGCCTTCAGACAGCATCTTATTTCCATGAATATCGCTTGGCCTTCAGACAATATTTTATTTACATGAATATCACTTAAGAAAATGTCCTCGTATTTGTATTCTCCATTTACTTAAGATATTACATGTAAATAAGCAAACACCCCCCATTTGAATTCAAGAAAATACTCCCAGACCCTTCTGATTGTATAAAAATTTAACTCTTGGGTTTCAGTACAAATTTCGATTTTCAGGACTTCTGTTAAAAACACCATTTTCAAGTTGGGGCACTTTTAACAACCCTTGAGGCCCCTAATAATTTGTAAAATCTAGCTTTATCATATTAAGACTAGATGTCCAAGGTCCGATAAGAAAATTGTTATTTCCTGGACTCTAAAAATGTTTTGGTGAAAAGTCAACGTTTTTCAGAATTAGTCAATTTTCAAGACTGCTACCGTTTGAACCTTGTCATCCTACTGTTTTAATTACAATATGCCTCGTATATGTATTGTTGATTTTGAATAAGGAGGAATGTGAGTATTAGATTTGATTGAAGGTGCAACTTAGTGAGATTTGGCCTTAGAGTAGTCTTATGGGTTAGTTGGTACTTTCCCTCCAAAGGAAAGTTCGTGTTGTGTTTTCTATTGGATACCCTTGAGAACTTAGTCGGTTGTGTCCAAACCAATGACATGAGCTTTTTTGTACACGTATGCTTAGATATGGACATTGTATATTACCAATTTACTTGTTGTGGTGATTGGAGGTAACTCATGCTTTGCGTTGTGTCGCATGAAACCGGTAGGTCAAAACTTGAACATCTTATCTCTACACTTGACTCGTAGTATCCGGTGTATTAGTATTAGTGATCGAATCTTTTGATTTGGATTATGAAGATCAAATGCATAGTGGATTGTATTATTGATTGGTTTATTGTTCTGCGTGAACATTGATGCCATGTGATTATAGACATATGTGAAACGCATTAGTTATTATTTATTTATTTAAATCGTACATATGTACAATTGAGTATGATTTAATATAAATTGACTAGATCAAGTTATGCAATTATGATTATCCTTATGCATATCATGTAGTTGAATGTTAATTCCAAGCATTAAAAGGAAATGCATGCATTGTGGGTCCCTGTGAGAGACTCAGACCCTGGACTGACCTTTGCTCTTTTATGAAGGACCAATGGACAAATGTGAGGATACTTGGACTCCGAGGTGAGTGCTAAATGAGAGACAAGATCTCTGGTGTCCCAGTGAGGGACTATATATCTATAAATGACAAGATTGATTTATGGGTGAGGGATTAGCTACCCCAAGAGCCCGAGGAAAACTATATATGGTATTGTATATATATAGAGAGGGAAATCTGATTGTCATGTGTGGAGTCCGAGATGTACCACGGAGAGAAGTTCACGAAGATGATGCTCTCGAAACCACTGAGGGAGGTTCACGAAGATGATGTCCTCGAAACCATTCTAGTGATAGAGGGTTCTTTGGTTCTCGATCCAGGTTGAGATGGTGTTCTCCCTTAGAGTTACGACTCCCTGTGACTGTGCTGTACACACAGAATCCACTGACAGCCTTAACCCGGTGTGGTTCATGTACTCCACGATAGCGATGCATATTGGCGTAGTGGGATCATGTGGACATCCAACACCACAATACCCAATCACATTCATTGCATTCACGTGTTTGTAAATGGCCATCACGATTGGTTAGTAGATTATATTACTCATATCATTGAATATAATTAACAAACCATTGCATTATTCATGGCATGGCATGCATTCATGGATATGTTTTTGAGTGTGTGACTCCTAGGTAGTACAATGTACTTGCCGAGCGCGTAGCTCAGGCCTTCTGGCTCCAATATTTCAGGTGACATAGTTATAGCTGCAGTGTGGATTCCTGGATGATGTGGAGGCGGTGACGAGAAGATTTGGATTTCTTCTACGTCCTTGCTATTTTGGATACTGTGTATTTTGGTTAGAGTAGTTGTACTCTTTTTTCTACGCTATGTATTCAGCCTCGTTTGTACTTATGGATTTTAATGATGCATTTTAAACCTTGTATTGTTTTAAACATCATTATGCTCATTTTTCTTCTGCTAATTATTCCACTGCTTTATGGTTAAAGGTTACCACTCCCTTGGGTTGTGTGTTTGGAAAAGGGAGTGAGAGTTAGGCTTGGAATCCTAAAGTTATGCTCACGTGCGTGTGAGTCATGCTTTAGAATTCGGGTCGTGACGAAGTGGTATCAGAGCGAATGATCCTTAGCTTAGATCATAGCATAGTAGAGAGATGTGAGTAAAGGGATGGATATATATAAGACTGGGAATTAAGATTGATTTTCAGTTGTGTCCCCTTTGAGGTTGCTTTCTGATGGATGTTGAAGGATAGAGTGCTCACTACTCCTGAACATCTAAAGATTGAACCTTAAGGAGGTTTTCTGTGGCGAGTATATTGGGTTGGAAAGTCCAGTGGGACTTGATAACCAAAGGCTTGCTGTGTGTTGATTTCTTATATCAGTATGTAAAACCCTAACACTGACCAAGTACCTCCAAAAGTATAAGGGACGATGTAGTTGCAAATGCATCCATGCCCTAGAACTTATGGAAAAGAAGGTGTGTTAGCGTAATTATTAAGGAAAGATAGAAGATACATTATAAATTATATATATTGGTTTAATCTCAAGAGATTTTCTACGAATCTAGTTGATTAAAATAAATGATAAGTAGATTTATAAGACCTATAGTATATAACTCTAGCATTCTAGGGTTGTACTTAAGTGTTTTAAATTTTACTTGTTGTGACTGATTTGGAGTGTGATGTGATGATTGTTTTTTTGGATTCTTAACATGGAAGTGCGTGTTTGACTTACTTCCGTGCTGAGAGTGTGACTTTGGTAGAGGTGGAGATGTTGTTGGTTAGTAGGGGATATTGTGAGTCCAATTCTTGGCTAGTATCACGTGGGTTGGTATTTTGTGGGCGGGCCGAGAGAGAGAGAGGCTAGCAGGCTACAGATACTGACAGACTACGGATACTGATGGGCCGGAGTGACACACAAGAGTCCCATGTTGGAGCTAAGTCATACTAGAACTTTAGTTGACTTACCTTGATTGTTGAGATTTGAGTGTGCTTTGTAGTGATTTCCTGGTTTTCATGATGATGTAATGTTGCTTGAGTGAGTGATGTTGTTTGAGCTGTCGGACTTACCTCCATCATTTGAATTCAGAATGATCGAGGAAGGGAGCTCGGGTGCGGGAGATTCGATGAGGCGAGATCATTATCCTACTGTGATGTTGCTACGAGAGGACCAGTCGAGTGGACTTTTGGAGAGATTCAGGGAGCTAGGGCCATCTGCATATGAAGGTTCAACTGACCCCTTGAAAACACGAGAGTGGCTGGGTCAACTTGATCATATTTTCGAAGTTTTGGAATGTGAGGATTTGGAGAAGGTGAGGCTAGCCACCTTCATGCTTGAAGGAGAGGCTGAGAGATGGTGGAGGACCTCTCTGGAGATGATGGGAGAAGAAGATGTATGCTGGGAGAGATTCAAAGGTATGTTCCTAGAGAATTATTTCTTGAGGAGCTTGAGAGAGGACAAAGAACTGGAGTTTATGAAGCTGAAGCAAAGAGACATGTCAGTGGCGGAGTATGAGATCAAGTTCACTGAGTTGTCACAGTTTGCGCCATATGCTGTGGACACTGAGGAGAAGAGGGCCTACTTGTTCAAGAAGGGACTAGAGGGAGGCATTCAGGCTAAGTTGAGAGTGAATGAGATCACGAAGTACGAGGATGTGGTTAATACAGCTAAGAGACTGGAAGAAAGTATGATGGAACAACGAGAGATCCGAGATCAGAGGAGATTGGAGCGGAAGAAGAAGAAATTAGAGAGAGAACATCAGAGGAGCCAAGTATATCTACATCTACATCAATTGGTGCTACGCAAGAACCGGATATGCTACAACTATGGAGTGAAAGGTCATGTTCATTGGATTTGCCGTTGACCACCGACACATAGAGGAGCAAGACCCGCAGTTCCAGACTACTACCTATCTCTGCAACTACAAAAACAACAACCGCACCAAGCACCGATCTACCTTCAAGCCATCCGTCAACCCGGTGACTTCATGGAAGAGGGTGCCCACAAGGGATACCCACGTCAGTTTGAGGACCAGGTATGTGAATTTTGAGGAAGAAATTCTTTTATGGGGGATAGATTGTAATGACCTGAAATTTTAATAAATGATTTTGGCTAAAAAATGTGATTTGGAAAATTTCTTTCTTATCTTTAGGGGTGTTTTAATATTTTTCTACTTTGTTGAGGATTATGAGTTAATTAGTGTAACTCAAACCTTTTTGTACACATGTGTAGTGTACAGCTGCCTTGCACTCAAACCTTGCCCTTTTAATGAAATTGGAGGGTTGAGATTCATTCTCACAACTAAGGGATGAAGAGCCAAAATCTTGTAGGGTTTGAGACTAGGGTTTTATGCCAAGTCTTCTAACCCTAACTCATTTGTGTTGTGCTGAGAAGAAGGGAAGAGAAGAGGAAGACCAAGGAGAGCTAGAGGAGGAAGAAGAGGAGGTCCAGCCTGAAGATTTGAAGCCCACGAACAAGGGTTCCATCCTTGGCTTGAGGTAAGTACATTGTGTACTTCCATGATTCCATATTTGAATGTTTTCCATGAAGCAACATGGCATTTGAGTGATGATTTATGATTCTTGGGTGTTTAAATCTGAGCATTTTGTAGTTCTAAGGTGTAGACTTATTCATTTCAAGTTTTGGAACTCATTTTGGATGTTCATTGCCTTTAATTTTTTGTGGATTGTTTTTCCAATGCATGATTTATGATTTCTTTGTTTATTGGGATTAAATGATGAGTTTGATTTGTGTTTCAGATTTAGTTTGGCCTTAGGAAGGAACCCTAGGAGGATTAAATATGAAGAACATGGATCAGGGGTGAATTCTGGGCGAGAAAAACCTAGAATCGAGCTCGTCGGTGGGTGGTCAGTCCACCGATGGCACCCACCGACGAGGTTGTATAGGTTTCTATCGGCGGGTTCGTCAGTCCATCGACGGGACCCACCGACTAAATTGGGTGCAGGGTGGTTTCTGTCGGTGAGTTGGTCGGTGGCACTGAAGGCTGTCAGTGAGGTGCCACCGACACCAACCGACCAGGCATATTGTGGCTTTCAGTGTCGGAGAGTTGATCGGTAGCACCGACAGCACCCACCGACTAGGTATTTTGTGGCCTTCAGGGACAAGTTTCTTCAGCACTCCTCAGCACAGCTTGGCCTTCAAACAACATCTTATTAACATGAATATCATCAGGGCCCAGTTTCTTCAGCAGTTGTCCTCAGCAGAGCTTGGCCTTCAGACAACATCTTATTTACATGAACATCAATTAAGTAAATGTCCTCGTATTTATATTCTCCATTTACTTAAGATATTACATGTAAATAAGCAAACACTCCCCATTTTAATTCAATAAAAATACTCCCAGACCCTAATTCTGATTGTATAAAAAGTCAATTCTTGGGTTTTTGTACAAATTCCGGTTTTCAGGACTTCTGTTAAAAACACCATTTTCGAGTTGGGGAACTTTAGCAACCCTTGAGGACCCTAATAATTTGTAAAATCTAGTTTTACCATATTAAGACTAGATGTCCAAGGTTCGATAAGAAAAGTATTATTTCCTGGACTCTAAAAATGTTTTGGTGAAAATTCAACGTTTTTCAGAATTAGTCAATTTTCCAGACTGCTACCTTCTGAACCTTGTCATCCTACTGTTTTAATTACAATATGCCTCGTATACGTATTGTTGATTTTGAATAAGGATGAATGTGAGTATTAGATTTGATTGAAGGTGCTACTTAGTGAGATTTGGCCTTAGAGTACTCTTATGGGTTGGTTGGTACTTTCCCTCCAAAGGAAATTTCGTGTTGTGTTTTCTATTGGATACCCTTGAGAACTTAGTCGGTTGTGTGCAAACCAATGACATGAGATTTTTTGTACAGGTATGCTTAAATATGGACATTGTATATTACCAAATTACTTGTTGTGGTGATTGGGTGTAACTCATACTTTGCATTGTGTCACATGAAACCGGTAGATCAAAGCTTGAACATCTTATCTCTACACATGACCCGTAGTATCCGGCATATTAGTAATAGTGATCGAATTCTCTGATTTGGATTATGAAGATCAAATGCATAGTGGATTGTATTACTGATTGGTGTACTGTTCTGCATGAACATTGATGCCATGTGATTATAGACATATGTGAAACGCATCAGTTATTATTTATTTATTTAAATCTTGCATATGTACAGATGAGTATGATTTAATATGAATTGAATGGATCATGTTATGCAATTATGATTACCCTTATGCATATCATCTAGTTGAATGTTAATTTCATGCATTAAAAGGACATGCATGCATTGTGGGTCCCTGTGTGAGACTCAGACCCTGGACTAACCTTGGCTCCTTTAAGAAATACCAATGGGCAAGTGTGAGGATACTTGGACTTCGAGGTGAGTGCCAAATGAGAGACAAGATCTCTTGTGTCCCAGTTAGGGACTATATATGTATAAATCAGAAGATTGATTTATGGGGAGGGATTAGCTACCCCAAGAGCCCGAGGAAAACTTTATATGGTATTGTATATTTATATATAGAGGGAAATCTGATTGGCATATGTGGAGTCCGGGATGTACCATGAAGAGAGGTTCACGAAG
Organism: Pachysandra terminalis; assembly: GCA_031762675.1. Lineage (NCBI taxonomy): Eukaryota > Viridiplantae > Streptophyta > Magnoliopsida > Buxales > Buxaceae > Pachysandra > Pachysandra terminalis. The sequence continues at coordinate 8,334 of JAUPMG010013110.1, forward strand.
ATGATGCTCTCGGAACCACCGAGTGAAGTTCACGAAGATGATGTCCTCGGAACCATTCTAGTGATAGAGGGTGCTTTGGTTCCCGATCCAGGTTGAGGTGGTGTTCCCTCTTAGAGTTACGACTCCGTGTGACTGTGTTGTACACACAAGATCCACTGACGGCCTTAACCCGATGTGGTTCATGTACTCCACGATAGCGATGCATGTTGGCGTAGTGGGATCATGTGGACATCCAACACCACAATACCCAATCACATTCATTGCATTCACGTGTTTATAAATGGACATCTTGATTGGCTAGTAGATTATATTGTTCATATCATTGCATATAATGAACGAACCATTGCATTATTTATTGCATGGCATGCATTCTTGGATATGTATTTGAGTGTGTGACTCCTAGATAGTACATTGTACTTGCTGAGCACGTAGCTCTGGCCTTCTGGCTCCAATATTTTAGGTGACATAGTTAAAGCTGCAGTGTGGATTCCTGGATGACGTGGAGGCGGTGACTAGAAGATTTGGATTTCTTCTATGTGCCTGCTATTTTGGATTCTGTGTATTTTGGTTAGAGTAGTTGTACTCTTTTGTCTAGGCTATGTACTCAGCCTCTTTTGTACATATGTATATTAATGATGTATTTTAAACCTTGTATTATTTTAAACATCATTATGCTCATTTTGCTTTCACTTATTATTCTCTGATTTCAATATTATTTTACTGCTTTATGTTTAGAGGTTACCCCTCCCTTGGGTTGTGTGTTTGGAGAAGAGAGTGAGAGTCAGGATTGAAATCCTAAAGTTATGCTCACGTGCGTGTGAGTCATGCTTTAGAATTCGGGTCGTGACAGTAGAATAACAGCAGTACAAACCTTTCCTTTAGGGACTTTCACCCACGGTGGAATACACCCATACCATGCCTTACATTTAGGGACTTTCACCCATGGTGGAAGCACACCCATCCGAGCTCACAAATTCAACTCATTCAAACACAAACATCATACACATTCATGGATACCCACAGAACCCTCAGACAACATACAAGTCATTCATTATCAAGGTCTAACACAAGTCATACAAAAGTCAACCCAAGTCAAACTCAAATCGACATTGGATGCTATAAGCACCATTCAACCAATCAAGTCCTACGTGACCTTTTTCCAATCATACTAATCGTATCTTATGGTCCTATAATCATATCCAAATCCATTGAGTCGATATCACCTCATGTTCTATTCAAATCTGTCTGATAATCCTGAATTTTAGACCTTCTCCTATACTTTTCATGATTTGACCAATTCTAGATCTTTTGCACATAAACCAACTATACATACATTTGCACAACCCACTAGGGAACATATCCCTACAATTTGGGGCCATTTGGACCTCGGTAGCTACTCGGTAGTTGCCGAGACTCCTACCAAACTTCTCGGTAACACACCTACCGGGCCTCGGTAGCAAGTCCTAAATGTTGATTATTTTGGGGGTTTTTTGGTAGGTGTTTGATAGCTGCCAAGACTCTTATCGAACACAGAATTTTAGCCAATTTCTGGGTTTTCTTCTAAGGCTTCGTGCCTATACCCAAAACAAAGATTTCCTAAGGTTCTGACATTTCTTTTCCAGTCTCTACAACCCACTCATAGGATCCAAACATCAAACACATAAAAACTATTTGTTCTATAGATCTAAACAAGTAAATCCATTAACAAATGATATTAGATGTAAGAACCTACTTACAATCCTTATGAGCATATAATAACATAGGAAAACACAACAACACAAGTTAAGCATATGAATCAAATAAACAACATAGCATGCATCCTTTTTTAGTTTCTCTACATCTTAAATCTAACATGCTTTCATATCAAGAACATGAATTCCTTCTATATGTATAGTATTGAAATCATACATAAAGCTAGTTACCGTAGAAACGCAGGAATCCCTACCTCGTTACCGTAGATTTGATCTAGGTAGATTTCTAGCAACAAGGATCACCCGAATCTTCTTTTCCTTCTTCTTCTTCTTCTTCCTTCCAAAACCAGATTTCTACAACAGTCTTTTTCCTCTTTCTCTCTCTTTCGTTTGATCGTATGAAACACAACAGTTTCTTTCTCCTATGATATTACGTGTGTTAGTGGAAGAACCCAATATCACTCTCTCTCTAATTCAAATTAGATAGTAAAAGTCTATAGTACCCTTACCTTTTCCCAATGGGCTTATTCGGCTAGCCCACTTGTCCACTTAATTTTGTTATGTTGGGTCTAGAACCATTACACTTATATTCACATAAATAACACAATTAAACACCAACTCTTCATATTTACATAGAGGTCCATTTCAGCCCCCTTTAATATCAATCAAATCCTAAAGGTTTTAGTTAGGATTAACTACCATTTAATCATTAAATTAAATGGTAGGGTCAGGGTCACTACATTCTCCCCCCTTTAGGATATTCCGTTCTCGAAATTTAACGCATACCTTGGTTATCGAATAGCGGCAGGTATCGCCTCCGAATCTCCGATTCTATTTCACGAAGCTTCTGCTTTATCGTGATGATTTCATTGTACTTTCACCAAGGGAATGCTCTTTGTCCTCAGTTTCTGCTCCTTCCGGTCCATGATCTTTACTGGTACTTCTTCATATGTCGCATCATCCTCTATCGATAAATCAGTCTAGTCAATGATGTGCGTAGGATCCGGTTCATACTTCCTTAGCATAGAGACATGGAAAACATTGTGGAGTGCTCCCAACTGATATGGCAAGGCTAGACGGTATGCCATCTTACCGATGCGTTCTGACACCTCGAATGGTCCAACAAAGCGAGGCGCTAACTTCCCTTTCTATCCAAATCTCATCACACCTTTCGTCAGTGAAACCTTCAAAAACACATGATTCCCCACCTCAAACTATAGCTCTCTTCTTCTATATCTACGTAGCTTTTCTGTCAACTCTGAGCTGCTAGAAGTCTCTTCCTGATGATCTTCACCTTTTGAGTTGTCTCTTGGATGATTTCAGGTCCAAGTAAACTGCTCTCGCCCACCTCAGTCCAACACATGGGCAATCTACACGGCCTTCCATACAAAGCCTCAAACGGTGCTATCCCAATACTCGACTGATAGCTGTTATTATAGGAGAATTCTACCAAAGGAAGATGGTCACTCCAGTTCCCCTTGAAATCTTAACACAAGCTCGTAGTATATCTTCCAGTATCTGATTCATCCTTTCTATCTGTCCACTTGTCTGTGGGTGGAAGGCAGTGCTGAAATCTAGCTGTGTGCCCAAAGCCTTCTGTAAGGTCACCCAAAACTCTGATGTGAATCCGGTATCCCTATCAAACACTATGCTAACTGGCACTCCGTGTATTCTTATGATTTCCTTGACGTAAAGTCGAGCCAATTCATCTCTCAAGGCTGTAACCTTCACAGGCAAGAAGTGAGCGGATTTGGTCAGTCTATCCACTATCACCCAAATAGAATCACTTCCCCCCCTTGACTGGGCAACCCAACTATGAAGTCCATAGTTACATGCTTCCATTTCCATTCTACAAGGAGCAATGGTTGAAGTAATCCAGCTGTTCTCATGTGTTCAGCCTTGACCTGCTAACATGTAAGGCATCGAGCCACAAACTGTGCTACATCTCTCTTCATGCCAGACCACCAATAAGCCTTCCTCAAATCCCGATACATCTTAGTGCTGCCAGGGTGAATAGAATACCTGGACTTGTGTGCCTGTCCAAGAATCTCATTTTGATTCATCTCGTCCTTCGGAATGCAAATTCTACCCCGGTACTTGATCACTCCATTTGTCGATAACATCCGGTTTGGCTTGGACTCATCTGTCGCAAATGACTGTATGTCTAGATTTGATTTCTATCCCTGTCCAATTCTGTCCATATTCGATGGCCTTGCTACCAAGCTAAAAAATAGCCTGCCATTCTCTTTACCTCCAGCTTGAACACTCAAGTTATTGAAGGCTTCAATCAGACTCTATTCTTGCCTCAGTAAACATGACAACATATTTCGGGGCTTTCTGCTCAATGCATCTGCAACTACGTTTGCCTTCCCCGGGTGATACTGGAATGTCGTGATGTAGTCGTTGACTAGTTCCATCCACCTCCTTTGTCTCATATTCAGCTCCTTTTGAGTGAATAATTACTTTAAATTCTTGTGATCAGTGAAGAGCTCAAAGTATTATCCATAGAGGTAGTGCTTATGCTCGTGCACCTTTGAGTTGTCAGGAGGCATACGCCACAACTTGTCCTTCTTGCATAAGGACGTAACCCAAATCCATCAATGAAGCATCGGTGTACACTAATAGCGTCTTCCCACTGATTGGGATTACAAGTGCTGGAGCTGAGGTCAGTTTCTTCTTCAGTTCTTCGAAAGCTGCCTCACACCTGTTATCCCAATGAAACTTGACTTCTCTCTTTGTTAAGTTCGTCATTGGGGCAGAGATCTTAGCAAATCCCTCTACAAACCTTCTGTAATAACCAGCCAAACCCATAAAAGTTCTAATTTCTGCCACGTTCTTGCGTCTCTCCCAGCTCAACACGGCCTCAATCTTGGCAGGATCTACAGATATTCTTGCTCTTGACACCAAAGCATGCATAAATTTGACTGATATGAAAGAATGCGTAGCACCCGAGTCAAACAATACACTAGCAAGTGAATGGAAGATTGTGAGTGTACCTTCCACCACAGCGTTGTTGGCATCTTATCCCTTTGCACTGTACCATCTGTTAGTGCATGCACTTGTCCACGGGGTTGTGGTCGATCAGTTTTCTGCCCCAAGCCTTCTACCCGAATCCTTTACCTACAGTCCTTCCTATAGTGCCCAGGCTTGCCGCAGTAGAAGCAAGTCATATGAGGTGGTCGCTGCTGGATAAATGGTGCAGCTATATGAGCATCTGAAGTGGCTGCCTGTCTACGTTCCACCTTCCTCGGGTAATCATCGTTCCTTGCTCTCTTTCCTCCTTTCTGACTGCAGAGCCGAAACCTTCCCTTAACTTCACGAGAAGAGTCCCTATGTTGTGCTGGAAGTGGAGTGCCTCTCTCAACCTGTTGTGCACAATCGAGTACTTGGGTGAAATTCCTCAATCCCAATATGACCACTTTCGACCTGATCTTGGGTCGAAGTCCTTCCTTGAATTTGGCAGCCTTGTCGCTTTCGTTGACTACCATCTGTGGTGCAAAATGCGACAACATTGTGAAGCGCCCCTCATACTGGCTCATTGTGAGGGATCCCTATTCCAGCTTCATAAACTCCAAGGCCATAGCTCTCTGGTAGTTACATTGGAAGTGTGTCTCAAAGAACTGCCTTTCAAATTCTGCTCACTCTCTGATCTGTCCCTGGGCTCTTAATACCATCTTGTACCACTGGTAGGCTTCTCCCTTAAGCATGAATATGGTCAGCTTCACCCTCTAGTCTGCAGGACAATCCATGGCCTCGAAGATCTTCTCCAATTCTTCCATCCAATCCTGAGCCCACATCGGCTCTTTACTCCCATCAAAATAGGGTGGAGATAGTTTCTTGAATTTCTCTAGCCATGAAATTCCCCCCATTAATGTTTCTAGGAGCTGTTGTTTAGGTCTGTCTCATTGCATGCTCACCTTGAAGTGCATTAGCCATATCCCCAAGTACTTGGTAAATCCTAGAAAGGTTAGGATAAGCATCCCCTCCGGACGAACCCTCTTATGCGGTGACATTGCGTTTACGTCCAACCATCCACACAATAAAGAGTCTTTAAGTATGTAATGTGATAATCGTATTCTAACATATGCATATATACATGATGTGTGAATTATAACCACTCACAATAGGACGAATCCTTGTAGGATAGGGCTATTTTGAGGGTGTGGAACCTCAAGGACTAATGGGATTTAAACTATAAAATTATCAGATTAATTCTAATGAAATTAATTTAGACAAAGCAAAGGAAATTTGTGATCTAATTCTAAAAATCAAATTAAACTAAACTAAACGGATTAATCAATAAGAGAAGAAGTAAAGCATTGATGATCCCTCTAACCCCATGAATATAGAAATCTCATGACATCTAGGAATTAATTTAAAGTCTGCAACTGACTTGTGTGGCTACAAGCTCACACAATGTCCCAAAAAGGTATCATACTAAGACTAAGCATAATCTATCTTCGATTTCTCTAAGCATAGATTATCAAATTCCCAGTATGAATTACATTTTCATATTGGATAAGTATAACCCATCTTCGGTTGGCACGGACTGTCTATCTACACTAACTTATCTAATTTGTAGTACAACCCGTCTTCCCTAGGCATGGCCTATCAAATCCTATCATAATCATCATTCCAATGTGTAACGACCAATCCCACCCGACACAATATTGTCCGCTTTTGGCTCACCCGAATCAGACTTCCCAGGGGGTCACCCATCCTGGTACTACTCCCGCCCAAGCACGCTTAACTGCGGAGTTCTAATTGGGTTCACAACCATCACGGCTTTAAAACGCGTTGTTTGAGATAAGAGATTCATAGCGCAGCGTAGCAGAGCCCCTCCCACAACAATATTGTCTTTAGTGCATACCAGGAGTCGAACACGCGACCTCCCTGGCGCTCCCCGTCAAGGATTTGTTCCGGGCTACCTACCCCTGAGGCACCCAAACGTGTTGTGTCATAGTTGGGTGTTGAATATACATATAGTACATCACCTTCACTTGCTCAGGCGATGTGCGATTGCCCAACCTTGTAGCTCGCCCAGTGCGGTAGCTCGCCCAGTGCATCGCGCACCCGCCTACACACACCCGCCCACACAGGTCACCACACAATGAGCACTATTACATAATTAGTATTCATATAATCACAGAAAATAGGAACACTTTGGGTTCAATCTTAACAAATCTATGGCCAGTAGGTTCTGTTAGTCTTGATTATAAGCCTTAAAATCTGATTGGAAAACAATCCTTTTAACTATGTAATTATCAAACTAGAGAATTAAAAACCTAAAAATGATGAGATTTAAACCATAGAAAAGAGATTAGATTTTACATCAACACTCCACAAGAAGTTTAGCTACTCATGGATGGCTGATCTTCAACAGGGATGTAGAAGTTCATTTCCACGCACAGCATACGCCCCAGCAATCAAGAACACGAAGAACAGTACGAACAGATTGCAAGAACAAAGAATTCCAATCCAATTCAAACTCTAATTCGATTCATAATAATCTC
>JAUPMG010013121.1:0-15537 GCA_031762675.1 Pachysandra terminalis
TTTCTGTGCAGGATGCTAATATGTATGTTACTTTGTAAAGTTTACCCACATTAATACACTTTTATAATTTTACTGATAAAAAAAAAAAATAAGTTGCACCAATTATCATGGAATTAAACTTGCAAGGCATATACCACAAGATTTTCGTAAAGTGTGGTGGAAAAATGATTGAAAAATAACTTGACTATCATAAGAGGAGTGTCATTTCATGCCAGAGATAGGAAAATTATTGGAGAAGTTTAGAGAGAAAAGGGGAGATATTCATAGGGTTTTATTGATTTAGCACAAGCATATAGGAGGTTTTAAGAGAATTAATTTGGTGGCTTTTTGGCAAGAAAGGAGTATCAAGAAAATATATTGAAGTCGCTGAGGACTTATAGGGAGAGGGGTTGTGGTAAGTTGTGCGAGAAATAGGGCTGAAATGAGCTTACCCGAGGTTTGCCTTGCTTGGCCGAGTCTCATTAATATTATGAATGGCTCATGCTCAGCTTAGGTTTGTTAGGATTTGGATCATGGTTTAATGTACAGGTATTGGGAATCAAACTGGTCGCCGCCAGTACTGGTACGTGTCAGCCGTTCAGGCCAATAAGATTTGGATTGGCCGGATTGATCATGTCCCAGTGAAAAGTTAAGGGCTGTTTTGAATATTTAAAACGCTTAGCTTGTTCTGAAAACTCAAGAAACCAAACATGCAGTGGTATACTTGTAATATATGCATCTTACACAACTGCATACTTGGCATTTGACTCTTTAGGGCAAGGGTAGACCAGTCACTATGAAAAAAAATATTTTAAATGCAGAAGGTGAAGACAAAGGGGGAGGAGGAGGAGGATGGTAAGAGGAGAAGAAGACTTGTTGGGGTCGGCAACAAGAATCTTGTTCCTCCATCCCAATCTGTCAAAAACTATATGTTTAGTCAAATTACATGTATGTAAATCCTTTTTTATTGACTCCATCTAAGTTCTTTTGGGTCTTCCTCTTCCCCGAACCTTCAATGATTTCTCTCATACTTTCTCACAGTTACTTCCATAGGATTTCTCTTTACATGCCCAAACCATCTTAACCTACTATCCTTTATCTTATTTCCTAATTGAACCACACCCAAACAACCTTGAATATGTTTATTCCTCACCTTATCTTTCCTAGTTTTCCCACACATCCATCTAAACATCCTCATCTCAGCAACGTTCATGCTATGAATATGTTAATTCATTGCTGTTCAACATTCTGCTCCATACATCATAACAGGCCTAATAGCCGTCCTATAAAATTTTCCTTTTAATTTGAATGGAACATGTCGATCACATAACACTCTAGAAGCAATTCTCCACTGAATTCATCCAACTCTAAGTCTATGAGCAACATCCTCATCAATATTTTCCTCTTTATGGATAATTGATCCTAGATAACGAAATTGATCTCTTGTAGGAATCGTTTGATGTTAATTCTTACTGTAGCTTCACCTCTACTACTGTTTGTGCTATAGTTACATTCCATGTATTCAGTCTTTGTTCGACTTATTCTAAAACCTTTTAATTTCAAGGTCTCCTTCCATAACTCTAATTTTTCATTTACTCCCTCTCTAGTTTGATCTATCAAAACTACACCATCTGCAAAAAGCATACACGAAAGCACTTTCTCTTGAATACAAGGGACTCGTAGCTGCACCTTGATGTAAACCTATCTTTACTGGGAACTCATTTGTCTCGCTGCCTACAACTCTTATCCTAGTTACCACTCCACGTACATGTCTTTAATAACCTTGATGTATCTGATTGATACCATTTTTCTGTTCAAAACCCACCAAATTAAATCTCTAGGGACTCTATCATATGCTTTCACTAGATCAATAAAGACCATGTGAAGATCTCTCATCTTTTCTCTAAATTTCTACATTAATTGTTTTAAGTAAAAAGATAGCCCCAATGGTAGACTTCCCTAACATTAAGGCAAATTGATTTTCAGACACCTGGGTCATTCTTCTTAACCTTTGCTCCATCACTCTTTCCCACAATTTCATTGTATGACTCATAAGCTTAATTCCACGATAATTGGTATAATTCTGAACGTCTCCTTTATTCTTATATATAGGTACTATCTTGCTCTTCCTCCAAGCATTTGGCATGTTTCTAGTCCTCGAAATTCCATCAAATAATTTGGTCAACTACAGTATACCGATCTCTCCTATGCACTTCCATACTTCAATTGGAATACCATCGGTTCCTAAAGCCTTTCCTATTTTTATCTTGGCTAATGCTCCCTTCACTTCCGAAACCTTGATTCTACGAACATAGAAATGTTCACTTGCCTCTCTAATAACCACATTCTCACCTGACACACACCTATCTATATCTTCACCATTTAATAATTTTTGAAAATATTCTCTCCACTTTTCTTTAATCTCCTCATCCTTTACGAATACTCTCAAATCCTCACTCTAAATGCACCTAACTTGATCTAAATCTCGTCTTCCTTTCTCCCAGTCTTTAAAGTTTATATATGCATTTCTCACCTTCTTTTGTACCTAGCTTGTTATATATGTTATTATATGTCGGTTTTTTAGCTTCACTTATCATCTTTTTATTTTCTTTTTTAATATTTTATACTTTTCAAAGTGTTCTTGGTTCCTATTTCTTTGCCAAGTTCTAAAATAAAACCTTTTTTTTTTCTTTAATACTCTTTTGAGCATTATCATTCCATCACCAAGTCTCCTTTTGGGATTGAATTTTACCTTTAGATTCTCCTAAGATTTCTTTTCCTATTCTTTTAATGCAATTGGTCAGTTCATCCCACATCTGTGTAGGGGTTGTTTCTAGATCCCATGTTCCCACTTTCCTTAATTTATCTTTAAAAATCACTAATTTTTCTCCTTTTTGGTTCTACCATTTTATTTTTGGATCATTTATAATGTGTTTTCATTTATTCCAATTCCTAAAGAAGTGTGAGCCTTGCACCTCATTTATAATGTGTTTTCCGTGGGAGCCTTGCACCCCAAGTAGTGTAAGGTCTCTTATTCAAGTCCTTGAACTTAAAGGATACTTGTGGCTTGCTGGTGGTTGCAGGTATCAATACTTTCCTTTCCAAAAAAAATTCCTAATACAAATGTCCATCATTATCAACCTATGTTGTGAAGCAAGACTTTCTCTTGGGATGACTTTGCAATCCTACAAGTATATGTACATACACTAGGGGATGGCACGTGCTATGCACGTACGAATTATTTATTTGCACATCATATTAATAAATTAAGTTTTGAAGATATTTTAATTGATAATAATAAATTAATTACTGAGTTAACAGTCATAGAAATGGTTGTCATTGGAAAGATTTCAATAAGAGCTATCTAGTAAATCTATTTTTAGTTGTAATCGATAAATGGGTTGAAAGATATTAACTTTTAAAAATATTTATATATATTTAAAAAAAAATCCCTGAAAATAGGAATGTATCCGTTTTCTGAAATTTGAACTTACACAAGGACTTAAGTGGTTGGATGCGAATAGGGTTTCAAAAAGTTAAAAGGGTATTTGAGGAACTGAGAAATGGCCAGGCTTCGTCTACACCAAGACAGTTCCTTCTCTTTATATATATATATATATATATATAGATCCTACACCTGTTGTGGCTGTTGAAAGAATTTGGACAGCTGGAATTATAGTTTGAATGAATGTGGCAAATGGGGTGAAGAGGCTAAACAGATGACTGCAAGGTGAAGAGCCTATATTTTGTATGTGGCAAATGAATTATTATTATTACTAGTACTATTCTTATTATTTTAAGAAATTGACTGGTCCGACACCCATAAATTCCAGCCAAAATAGAGTTTTTTTTAAGTTCATTTTGTATTGCAACCCTTGGATAGGACTGATCCGCACCAGTACAAGCTGATACTTAAAACCATGATTTAGAGGGCTCACGCTTAGCTTATTAAAAGCTTGCCACATTACATGCATGAGCAGGCAAAGCCATAAACTTCCTGAGAGCATGGTTCAAAATATCGTATCGAGGTAGCCTATCGGTCAGCTCGAAAATGGATATGTATCGAGTATTGTATCGGATACGCATGGATACGCTGTAAAAGTTGTAGATACGGTGGATACGCAAGGAAAATGATGGATACATAAAACAAGACCCGCTTTTATTCAAAGATAAGGTAAATATATGATAAATTAACATGTTTTTGATATGATACACCCACACCTATAATATATATTAACATGAAAACCGACCGCTACACACGCAGGAACATGAAAACTTAAAAAGCTTCAAAATCCATTAGGAATATAAGTGTAAAGCCTTAACATATCACTTACACTAATAAAACATAAAGAAAATCATACATATGTAGTGGGATCAATTCCCTATAAGTAACAAGATGTAATCATAATTTAAGACATAGAAAGATACTTTCAAACATCAACAAACGAATTTAAAATCCATTAGGAATATATTAGAACAAAAAAGAACTTTTATTAGATATAGATGCATATTTCAAACAAAAAGCCTTCTTATTCGACAATCTTCAAAGAAGGAAAATAAAAAATGAAAGGAGAAGAAGAACGATAAGGAGAAGGACTTGAGGAATGGGCTACCTCTAAATATGGTCGCCCCGCTGGCCCCCGAGGAAGAGAGCTCGAGTCAGAAGACGCTGGACCGATGACTACATTAAGGTTTGGTTGGCCCAAGAAAACACTCCTGGCCCGAATATGATTGTGAGAATATAAGATTAGTGCCAATAGAAGATAAAGTAAAAAATAAAATAAAATAAAAAACGCTAATTGGGATTGTTTGGGGATGTAAAACAGTGAATTCTAGCAGTTAGGAAGGATCCAAAAGGAATAGAGGAATATTAAAAGAGACCTAGTTGCATGGTTTTAAATTTCGGCGGCATGAAGGAATAGAGGAATATTAAAACAGACCTAGTTGCATGGTTTTAAATTTCGGCGGCATGCTGCGGCATGCCGCCGAAATGTCGCCATTTCCCCCCTTAGGGAAATGGTGGTATTTCTCCATTTCGCGGAAATTTCGGCGAAATATGGGCGAAATATAGGTGAAATTTCGCCATGCCCCCTTTGGCGAAATATCTAGCGAAATCGAAATTTAAAACCTTGCCTAGTTGGACTGGAATGATTTGGAGGCACATAATCCACATGAGCATATGATTTTTGGGAAATTGGGATGGGGAAATAGGATTTGTGTTGCCTAACTCATCTAGTTAGGATAAGGAATGATTGTTGATTGATTGATTTAACTTGTTTCCTCTCTCCATCGTTCATAACATTCTTCATTATTTAAAAATATAAAAAATGGCACGTACAGGAGGAACACGTCTGCTTGCACACACATGCACTCTGTAGATGTATATGCATATATTCACATCATGCCCTTGATTCTTTTTTTGTATGAGTTTGCTACGTATGAGACAGTGAACCGTGTTGCATTTTGACACTTATACACAAACAAACACTATCCTCGAATCCTTTTCTTTTTTGGGGTTTCTGAATCTGACACCTTGCACTCATGTCAGATTCTGACTGTGAAGCTATACTCTTGTAGCTTAGCTTTGAAATCCTTGAGAAATAAGGGCCAATCGTTATGGATGAGATCATGATAAAAAAAATGTATAACCTCTACCATTTGAGGGCCAGCCTACCTTCTGACAGCCAACATTGTTTTATTTACCTACATCCTGAAAAGTCAGTCCCATTGTAATGTGGGAAACTGGAAAATCTTGTTCCAACTATGAAAGAGAAATGGTATAGGTATCCAAAATGTCACACTACATTATGCAGTATTTCTTCTCTTTGGCTTAATAGGGATTAGAAAAGAAAATCCTTGAATTATAGATCTACAAGTTGGGTTGTCATGGAGATCTTTCACTTTCACATGTTTGTTTTCCTTTGCTCAACACATGAATGACATAATCAGCTCCAACATAAACTGGATTTAGTTTTTAGTTTGGCTTTTTTGCTGATACCCGCAACTGTACGTCATGCTATTGTCGTACTTTCATGCATTGTTTGAATGAGGTTGTATTGACACTCTTTCATTCGACTTGCAATTTTTCAGTTGGAATAAATTCATTTTCCAAGGATAGTTTAAGAAATTATGAGAACTAGGTCCGGACCGCACAAATTCCTGAACTATTATTACCATGTCCTGAGAGAATCGTTTCTCTGAATGCAGCTGCACGGACAAAGAACTTCAGTGGGGCAGAACTTGAAGGTGTTGTTAAAAGTGCAGTATCATTTGCCTTGAATCGGCAACTAAGCCTTGATGATCTTACTAAGCCAGTGGATGAGGAAAGTATAAAAGTTACGATGGATGATTTTCTGCACGCTCTTCAAGAAATCATTCCTGCATTTGGAGCCTCCACAGATGACCTTGAACGATGCAGGTATATAACTTCTTAATGGATTAAGAATTCTATATAAATGGGCATGTTCATGTTTAGCTTATAAATAAGGTTTGTTTTGATGGATTCACCCCTTTGGAAAAGGAAATCTTAAAGGAAAGTTACTTTTGCTAGTTAAAGAAAAATTAGGGAATTCTTCAAATGCACATTAGCATTTCCTGTGAAAAGTTGAATACAAAATTCTTGAAAATAGATATAACTACATACTAATGTCTAAATAATACAAAAACCATATTTTTACATTAAGACAACATTAAATATAAAAATGTGTTGCTAGGCGTATGACATATTGATATTATGAAGGAAATCCATATTGTTTTTAACATCCACATGATCTGAAACCAAGCAGAAATAACAAGAAGTACTTGAGAAAATCCATATAATAGCATCAAATTGATGCATCTACATGCATTTAATCCAGTATTATGCTTGGTCTACGAAAATAAGTTGTAGGATCCAAACAAAGAGTGGCTTAAATACCTTACACTTGGCACGAGATATACTTTTGATGGTGAACTCTCAACTTAATCTGTGTTCCTAATTTCATACACGGATTATAATTTTTAAGATGGATTTGAAGGAAATGAAGTTGGGATTTTTGGTGCACATCTGGAAAAAATTTCACTTTTTGTCAAGAAAATAAGTGAAATGAAGGAAATGAAGTTTGAATTTTGCAGAAAGACAATTTTTTTTTTTAATCCAAAAATTGAGATGGGAAAAATTTAGAAGCTCAAAGCTGGTGAAATTTGAAGGAAAATTGTAGAAGGGAGAGTACTGATGATTTCTTCCTCAAGAGGTGACAAGAAAATATTTGCAGAATATTTCCAGTTTTTGCTGAAAAGGAAAATATGCTTATTGTTGGCTTCACATCATATCATTGAGCTTGAACAGAAATCTGCACGATGTTGTTATTTGCTCCAGCTTTTAAGAACATTTACCATATATGTAAGTGAAGCTTGTGTTTAGTCTTTTGACTCTTTTTGTTGTCTACAAAATTTTAGACTTAATAGATTATGAAAATTTTCACATTCAATTAAAGGAAGAAAGTGATCAGTAATTTTTTGACATTGCCATATGACAATCACATTTTGGGTTAACAGCATGGTCCAACTCCTGTATCTGGTTTAACCATTTCAAAGTGTTTCTTTCCTCTAGTATTTTTTGATGACTTCTTTCCCTGTAATATTACATGCCCAGAGTTCTTTGTTTTCTTGCAGGCAATTTGAATTCTTGTGGATTTGATGTATTTACCTTTCCTTCTGTTTAACCCTATGTTGTCGTATAAGGTGAAATTTCGAAAAGAGCTTATAACTTGAATTCCATACAAGTAGGAAAGCCTTGATGATAGAAAATACATGCTTGTCTTTTATGAGTCAAGGCTGCACTTTGACAATATAGTCTGTTGAGTTTTTCCTTCTACTCTAAAATTGCAAGTTGATGAAAAGAGATGTTATTGGGAAAATATGGAAATTGGAAGAACTCTTGGTTTCTTTTGGTCCCACTACAAGGGGTAAAGCCCCTTCTGCTTGAGCTATATTAGCCATGGTTCTAAATTTCGATTTTGATATAAATTGTGCACCTTTGGAGTAAAGAATTTCAGGAAAAACTTGCTATTTTGCAATATTTTCTGTAAAATGTTACGCAGAATTTTTTCAAGATATGGCCAATATTTTTTCTTTGATCGGTAAAAGTTTTATATATTAAGAAAGGCCAAGGGCCAAAAAGTATCTACAAAATATATAAAGTAGGTAATAGTATAGTTAGCTATGTGTATCCCATCTCAAGCCCCAATTACAGTCAAAATCGGGATATGTACACCCCTTAAAGTCATCAAAACTACTAGTCCAAAGAAAAGAAGAGATACAATGTTATTGATAATCTGTTGGGTCTCCAATTCTTTATCTAGGAAAATTCTCTGATTTCTTTCACACCAAACGGACCACGATATTGCAGCCGGGCATAGGTTCCACAAAATGCAGCTCCTACTCCTCCCCTTCTTCCTCGTCTTCCTACCCCAGCTACACATCATTGACCTAAAGTCTTCATGCATAATCCACTCAAGGTTAAATCTTCTGATGAAGGAATACCAGATCGTCCTAGTTACCATGCAGTGAATGAGCAAATGAGATACGGTCTCTTCATCTTTTTTGCAAAAACAACATCTAGAGGCCATAGCCCACCCACTCCTTTTGAGATTATCACAAGTCAGAATCTTGTTTAATGCAGCTGACCACATAAAGAAAAACACCTTAGACGGGATCTTTGTACTCCAGATCAGCTTCCAAGGCCCCTTTACAAGACCAGCCCCTGAAGAAAGTTGATACAAAGTCTTAACCGAGAATCCAACAGCGCTGCCTTCAGACCAAATCCTTATGTCGCCGCCCTCTCTAGGTTTAGTTTTATGGATATCAGTAATTAGAGATGAAACCTCATCAATCTCCCAATCAAAAATATGCCTACGATGATTGTGATCCCAAGATCACTCGAACCCATCTTTGACCAAGTGCTCCTTGACCCAAGAGTTCAGATTTCTAGCTATAGAAGCCACAGCCGGGAAGGCTTGCAAGAGTGTAACATCACCGCACCAAACATCCTTCCAAAACTTCACCTTGTCCCCCACCCCCACTTTAAATCTTATCTCTCTATTAAACAACTCCTTTGATGAGCATATAGCCTTCCAAAGCCCCACTCCATAGGAGCCACTACAAATCTTGGTTTCCCATCGCCCTTCCTCCAATCCATATTTTGCGCTGATCACTACCTTCCACAAAACATTCTCCTCTTCACCAAATCTCCATAACCACCTAGCCAACAAGGCCAAGTTAAATTGTGACAAATTCCTCAAACCCAAACCCCCTTCCTCCTTCCTTAAACACACTTGGGACCACTTACCAAGGTGATATTTCTGTGATTCCTCCTTACCAGCCCACAAAAAGTCCCTTTGAAGTTTCTCTAACCTCCTAGCCATTGAGGTTGGAATCTTGAGGATAGACATGTAATAGGTGGGTAAGTTTACCAAGGAGCTTTTAATAAGGACAAGTCTCCCACCCTTAAACAAATATCTAGCTTTCCAATGAGCCAATTTTCTTTCCGTCCTTTCAATTACCTTGTTCCACACACATTTCTCTTTGTAATGAGCCCCCAATGGTAGATCAAGATATTCGGACGGAAGAGAACCAATTTTACAA
Organism: Pachysandra terminalis; assembly: GCA_031762675.1. Lineage (NCBI taxonomy): Eukaryota > Viridiplantae > Streptophyta > Magnoliopsida > Buxales > Buxaceae > Pachysandra > Pachysandra terminalis. The sequence goes on from JAUPMG010013121.1 coordinate 9,604, forward strand.
CCCCGCCAAATAACTAATTGATTCAGGTTTGGATTATCCCCAATCCCAATAATTTCAGATTTCGCCAGATTGGTATGAATCCCCGACACCGCCTCAAAGTATACAAGAATGCATAGTCTTCAAATCCGACTGTTTATTCCTGCAGAAAATTAACGTGTCATCGGCGAATTGTAGATGAGAAATTCGAGGAGCCCCCTCCTTAACCTGAACACCTTGAATCAGATCCAAAGATACAGCCTTCATGATCATTTTCCCCAAACAATCAGCCACCAGAATGAAAAGAAAATGAGATAACGGGTCCCCTTGTCTAAGTCCTTTGTATGAATGGAAGTAACCCACCGCTAAACCGTAGATATACAACTTTGTATCCACCCGATCCACTTACCACCAAAACCCATCCTTCTTATGATATAGTGTAAGAAAGACCAACATACATTATCGTATGCCTTTTCCACATCAAGTTTGCAAATAAGAGCGCTCTTATTGTCTTTCAAAACAGAATCAATGCATTCATTGGCCAAAAGTACCCCGTCCAAGATTTGTCTACCTTCAATAAACGCACTTTGGGTCTTTGAGATCACCTTATCCACAATCTTTTTAAGCCTATTTGTAAGAACCTTAGCAATAATCTTGTATAAGCTCCCCACCAAACTGATCGGGCGAAAGTCTTTAATATCCGTAGCTCCTTCCTTCTTAGGAATAAGGACGAGAAAGGTCGCATTAGCAATCTTATCAAAACAGCCTTTCTCGAAAAACTCATTGAACACGTTCAAAACATCCTCCTTAATCACCTCCCAACACTTGTAGAAAGCCAAGGTGAAACCGTCCGGACCCGGTGCCTTGTCCCCATTCATGTCCTTGATGACTCCCCAAACCTCGCTTTTGGAAAAATTTGTCTCCAAACCATATGCCTCCACATCGGAAAGCATCTCAAACTCCATACCATCACGAACTGGTCTATATCTACGATCCTCCCAAAATAGGTTCTTATAATATGCCTCTATAGCTTCCTTAATGCCTTTCTCCTCATGTACTGCCCCGTGTACCTCGATTCTTCTAATAGTGTTCACCCTATTCTGTGCATTGGCCATCTTGTGGAAAAATGTAGTGTTTTTATCCCCTTCCTTCAGCCAAATTGCCCTTGATTTCTGTCTCCAGCATATTTCCTCCATCTTAGCAACCTTGGCAAGGTCTTTTTTATGCTGTTCCCTTTCCAATCTCGCCTCCCTGCCCATCTCCCCCTTATCTTCCAAAAAATCCAGCTGCTGTATTTTGCCTAGCAAGTCCCCCATTCTATTCTCCACTCTTCCCATTTTGTTTTTGTTCCACTTCTTAAGCTCTTCTTTAAGTAACTTCAGTTTTCTATAGACAATGAAGCTTGGAGAACCACTTACTCTAAACCCATTCCACCACTTACTGACCAGTTCCACAAAGCTGTCTTCCTCCAACCACATATTTTCAAAACGGAAGGGACACTTCTTGTTCAGCTTGTCTTCACGATTCAAAAGAATTGGAGTATGATCCGAAGTTGGCTTTGGAAGCGCAACAGCTTGGACAGTTGCAAAAGTCTCCTCCCATTCAAGGGACATTAAGAATCTATCCAACTTCGAACTTATATGATTGTTGGTCCAAGTGATATCCACACCAGTTAACGGAATATCGATCAGAACATTATGATCAATGAATTCCGTGAATCCGCATATGAGAACTCAATCTCCAACACCCCGTTCTTTCCGAACAAAACCTAATAATGTTGAAATCCCCTCCAACACACCAAGGTATATTCCTCCCGTTTCTGTGGCACAAAAGTTCAGCCCACAGATTCTGTAATAAAGAATGATCTGTGGGGCCATAGACAGCTGACGCCATTCTGAAACCTCCACCATTATCTCCTTTCACAGCCAAAATCACCGAGATAGAAAACTCCCCTATAATTGAATCAGTCAGTTCAAAAAGATCCTCTCTCCAAGCCAGAAGAATACCACCAGAGGCACCTAAAGCAGGTTTCTGAATAAAGTTGACATTTCTAAACCCCCAAAGTTGAGACATCACTTCCTTACTTACCAGTTCGAGTTTGGTTTCTCGAAACATTATTATATCTGGTTTCCATTCCTTCAAGGACATTTTAATAACCTTCCTCGTGTCTCTATCCCCAAACCCCCTAACATTCCAAGATAGTATCTTAGTCTTCATAAATACTCTAACAATCCCCCTAAATCTTCCAATTTTTCCTTCCTTCTCTCAGATCGGAGGCCCCCGAACTAGCTTTCTCCTTAACTCCCCAACTCAGCCTCTTAAGTTCATTCTTGAGTTTTGTTTTCATTACACTATCCCCTCTGTTCTTTTTTTCTATAGCGATGAACAAATCCATGGTTTCCGCCTGAAAACCTTCCCATGATACGCCAACAAAGCCTCCAAAGTTCAAAAGTTTGTTCAACACCCAATCTGAGATATCCCACACGTCAGAGATGGTAGAATCTTCATTGAATTCACCCAACAGTTCGGTAAGATTACCTGTACCTTCAAGACTGGGGCCGACTCCGAAACTACTGCTCCAAAGTATAGGATCAGGGGTACAATTAACCTCTTCACACTCCAACCTGTGTCCGGGGGCTACGTACGGGACCAAGCAAAATGCCAAGTCGCTATCCTTCAAACAAAAGACTAGATGGGGAACTACCAGAAATTATAAAACACTTAATTCAAATTCATAACGCATATGGTGCGTGGGATCGTGGGTATGCTTGGTTTAGAAAGTGAGAGAGAAGGAAGGAGAAGTTGATATAACTTCTCCCTTACCTTCCCATTCGATGAGGTTTGTATTAACAGAAGGATTGTGGGTTAAGAAAGTGAGAGAGAAAAGAGTAGAAAGAGAGAACAGAAAAACCCTTGCCGTCACCTTGCTCGGAGAAGAAGAAAGAGGAAAAGAGGAAGAAGAAGAAGAAGAAGAAGAAGAAGAGAAAAGAAGAAGATAGATTTCAGATCTGAACCTAAGCGCACTAGGAGGTAAGTTCCATTTATAGCTCTCTTGGGGTATCGAGTTCAGTTTTCCGTTTAGAATGCTTGAATGTGCGATTCGTAAGTATGATTTCAGGAAACATGAGTTTATGATTCCAATTTGAATCCAGAGGTGTTTATTCTTGTTTTTTTTACATGTTTATAAGTTGATTTATGTGAGATTAGTGTCAGATAATACATGTAGTGTTGGACGTATGTTGAGCCTTTTGAATTGGTTAAATAAGGATTTAACATGTTTGATTTGATCAAATAATGATTTTTGTTAGTTTGTGATAATTCTCTATGGTTTTGGGTTGGACCAGAATGAAGGGTTTCTAGTACGGAGATTTCGGGAAGTAACTGGAAATACAATTCCGTGATCCGTCGGCAGGCACCTGCACACCGATCAACCTGCCAACAGGGTCTAAATTATGCCTTGTATGAGTCCGTCGGTAGGCACCGGCACATCGGTCACCCTACCGACAGGGACTAAAATACACAGTGGATGGTCCGTCGGCAGATACCGGCACACCAGTCACCCTGCCGATAGGGACTGAAATTACACTGTTATGACCCCACCAGCAGGCACCGGCACACCGGTCGTGCTGCCGACAGGGGTACAGATGTGGAATTTTAGGTGGTTTGGTTGGGGGTTTGTGCCAAGTGATTGTCATACAGTATTTTGAAATCAAAGGAAGGTCAATGAGCTTGGACTCACCTGCGGGGTACTGACTTTGATCTCCATGGCACACCTTACCCTACAAACTAGTCTACTGACCTGACCTCGACTTTAGGGTTGTGACTCCATGTATTTGTTAATTAGAATTATGGACTCGTGGTGACATTATAGTAGATTGGGGATTGTCTTGGTGTGGTATGAATTGTCTTATAAATATGTGATTCATTTATGTACTTATAATTGTGGAAAGGATACCTGTTATGGCATCCGGCGGATTATTCGTGTGCATGGGCGCACGGGTAGCTTCTGAAGGGTGTTATCATTGGAAATCCTATGGACTTGTGACTAGGATACTTATGATGGCCTCCAGCAGATTATCCGCGTGTATGGGCATGCGGATAGTTTCTGATGGGAATTATCATGGGAATCCTAGTGTGATGGTTGCATGCATACTTGTTGGATGTGAGATGTTAAGCGAGTTTGGTGGTGGAATGGTGGGATTCCATGCGAGGACTCCTATGAAATATGGTGACTGGTCCTAGAGTGACCCATCCATGCATGGTGATGCACAAGGAACAAATACGAGAAATAGCTACGGGAATTGAGCCTGGTGGGTTGAAAATCCCACAAAACCGCAGTGTACACGTGGGACTTAAGAGAGTAGTATTCAGCTGTATTAAAGTGAATGCCTTGTATGTTATTACATGTTAAGAGAGTGTCGTCCAATTGTAGTAAAGTGGATGCGAAGGTAACTTGGAACCGGCTGATCACCGGGCTAGGAAATGCATTAGTTGCATTCATATCACGTGTGTTGCAATACTTGTATTGAGCATCATGGTGCATATACACTCATTCATCTCATCTTGTATTCTTATCATTATCCTCCTTGAACTTGTTGTTTTCATTATTTCTATTTGTGACATGATTATAGTCCTTCCCTTTTTGATTATATCATGTGATTGTTGTTTGGTTTTGGACTAACGGTTCCACGAGGATGGATGACAGAAATGGTTCTTACTGGGCATTCCAAGCTCACGTAACATTTATGTTGCAGGTTGAGGTGGGATGATGGATGGACTTGAATTGGATGCTGTTTTTCCCTTTATTTCAGATTTTGGAAAGACGGTGTTAAGTTGTTGTGATGAACTGTGTTGAGTTGACATGTAGATTTGTTGGATTGGTGTTATTACTTTATTATGGATTGTAGGCTCTTCTGAAGCCAAAGGTTTTAATTTAATTTATATTTTCGCTTCCGCACTCTGATAGTTCAATAAGAGTAGTTGAGATTACTTTTATTGTTGGGTTTCTTTTGGTGATCCGCTTTCCACGGTTAGGAACCCAAAGGTCTCACATCGTGATCCGTGCCGCCCGCATAGGGATTCATGCCACAAGATCCGGGGCGTGACAAATTAGTTGTACCCTCAGGAAAGAGAGGAATTGTAGGACTTTTGAGGGGAAGTAAAGGGATGTGAAGGCTATCATTGGGCAGGTCACCTCTACCTTATTTGCTTGGATTAGCTCTCGTCCTGAATTCAGCCATATTCAGTAGTTTCAGTTAAAGGAGGATTGGGATTTTCTGTAAATTCTATTATGGGTGGTTTTGGGGTTGCAGGGCAAACTAGTGTGTTAACTATTATAGGATGGCTTGTATTTGTACACTCTCTGTGTACAGATGCAATTTGGGGGCTCTTTTTGTACAGGGCTATATACTGCAATGTTTCTACACATCATTCTAATACTAATACAATACTTTTACTGATTAAAAAAAAAAAAAAAAAATAGATTCACATTAGACAACCTCTTTGACCCCTTGTACACTTTTCAGTTCGGTCTTTCTGTGCAATCTTGCGGTCTCCAATCTCCTCCCCGTCTGTTTTTCCTTCCCATTCTGTCTGGAGACCGTTTATCCCTCCCAGAGTCAAGGCGTTTGTCTGGTCTGCTCTTCTATATAAGATTAACACCTGTGACCATCTTCAGAGGAGGTGGCCATCCTGTGTGGTTTCTCCCCATGTATGTGTGATGTGTAGAATGGAGGGAGAATCTGTTGATCATCTTTTCATTCATTGCTCGGTGGCCACAGAGGTTTGGTCCTTCTTTCTTCGACAGTTGGGGGTTTGTTGGGTGTTACCGGCTGGGATTGAGGCATTGTTAGTCCAGTGGCAGTTCCCCGGTCTTGGGGTTAGGGGGAAATTGATGTACCAAGGGGTGTGGCATGCGATTCTATGGGTCCTATGGGGGGAAAGGAACTCTAGAATTTT
>JAUPMG010013141.1:0-15536 GCA_031762675.1 Pachysandra terminalis
CCCCCCCCCCACACCACAAAAAAAAAAAAAAATTTTAGGCCGGTGAATGATTTTAAGCTTCTATTCTATGTATGGAGTTTCAGATGTTGGACTAAGTTGCAAGCATGACAACTGCTCCCAAAGAACATCTAAAGAATGGATATTTTCTATTTCTGCTGATACTAGGATGTCTTGGTTTGGTCCCACACCCACCTTCCTTTCCCTGCTGTTCGAGACCTGGAAGACCATTGTGTTATTTTTAAATGTGTGTACAGTTTATCAATTGTTACCAGTAGTGTTAGAAATAGTGGATGGCTCATATTCACTAGTCTCTAGATCCAAGGGGGTTGGGGGATAACTTGTTGTGCCAGGTCAGTACCATGGGGGTTGGGAGGTGGTGCGGGTGGTCGGACCCCGCACGGTACGGTAAGGGTATATTGGGGATTTCCCCTATATATCGGTAGGAGTATAAGTTGTAACCCTAATTCATTTTTGACATAGTGGAAACTTCTTCTTTCCCTTCTTGATTGGGTTTGACTACAATTTCTAATGTAAACCTCCATGTTCATAACAAAATATTTTTTATGGTTGACGACTTTTAAATAATTTTTTTATTATTAATTTTTTTTTTTGGGTATCTCCGTGCTGGTGGTCACTCGACCACTCCTCCATAGGGGAGACACAGGATTGATCGCCCAACCCTCCCCGCCCCTTCCCTCTTTTGAGGGATGTTCTACCAGTGTCCCAAGGATGGGAGGACACGACTTTTAACATCTGACTTGGGATTGTACTCAAGAGTCACACTAGCACAATAAATCTTTGTCTTCTATATGTGCTCACTTAGAAGTGTATGCTTCGATGTGGATATATCTCCTCGTGGCACCAAGCATTGACTCATTCTACTAATTTATACAGGAAACAGTGTTCGACTCAGTGTCTCTCACATGTGGACATATATTCTGCTACATGTGTGCTTGTTCTGCTGCATCAGTGACCATTGTGGACGGATTAAAGGCTGCAGAGCACAAAGCTAAATGTCCTCTTTGCCGTGAGGTATATACCTGTAGCTATCTTTTTAACTTGGGTGCTGTCCAATCTGTTGGCTCTAAGCAAATATAAGTTATTGAGAAACTACATATCTATACAAGTTACTGCAGTAGGGAAGGATGTCTTTCAACACGAGTCTTGTTCCGCCATCCCAACCTATTGAGAAACTATATCATTATCTTCTGTCAGATTAAGGGCAGGAGGGAATGAGGGAGATTACATGTAGAGTAAGCATTTATATTATTTAAGTTGGGGTTGACAACAAGGGTCATGTTCCGCCATCCCAATCTGTCAGAAACCATATCTTTAGTCAGATTAGGGGAGGGGGAGCGGAAGACTGTAGAACAGACATTGATAAAAATTTAATGAGTTTGTTCCGCAATCCCAATCTCTTAGAAACTATATCTTCAGTCAGATTATATGCGAAACAAGCATTTATATAATATAATATAATATCGATGATGTAGTGTATGTCATTGATTTTAGGCAGGAGTATATGAAGGTGCAGTACACTTGGAAGAGCTGAACATTCTATTAAGCCGAAGGTATGTTTCGGTCTGACATCTCATTTAAAGCAATTCTGCAATGTACAGTAGAGTTTCTTTGATGTTTATGGTACACTGACTATTACCCTCATTGAATATCCTTTAACAGCTGCCCAGAGTACTGGGAGCAGCGTCTTCAAACAGAGAGAGTGAAGCGGGTTCGACAGGCAAAAGAACACTGGGAATCTCAATGCCGAGCGTTTATGGGGGTCTGAGAGAACTTGGATGCCAAATTCAATTTCAGCTTCCATTACTGGCAAATTCACTATTGGTTATCCCATCCTCTAATTTGCTCAGTTAAGTGTGTTTTGATGTTTTTTTTTTTTTTTTTTCTCATTTTCCTTCATGTTGTCTGAAACTGTTTTTTTGATTGTGTATGCCATGAGTAAGCAAACTCTACTGTATATACTTCTCCTTCCCAACTGGTTATGATGCTACTAAAGTTGCAGAAAAAGCAAAAAATATTGCAAAGAAGGTTGGATGGTTGGTTAGACTGAGCTATCCAAACTTAATCAACTAGGATGATCTGATCATCTAGCCCTTCAGAGAAAGCTGGTTGCTGGTGCTGGGTGTAAGACGATTTTTCAATCAATGTGCATTGTAATGGGTATTCAACTTTGGTTGCATTTGGCCTGGCATTTATTCACAGCATCAATAAGAAATAAGTTCCTTGGTTTGAAAAAAAAATGGTGTTTGGTAATACAGATATTTAGAAGTCTCATTTTCAAACTAAAGGCTGCGTTTCGCTGCTTCTATAAGTACTTATTGCAGCTTATAGATATGTAAGGAGAAGTTACTCTCAGCTCTTATGCGTTAAGCTATTTCACAAATTTAGTAATATTTTTAAAATACCTATTTTATCCCTAAACTTTCATAAACATTTAAATAAATGTTATTTCTAAATTTTAATAATATTTTTATAATACTTATTTTACCCCTAAACTCTCATAAGCACTTAAATAAATGTATTTACCAAACGCTATTTTTTTTTCAAATAAGCAGTTTATTGTTGCTGTGGATAAGTACTCCCATTGAGCAACTTATCCATAAGCACAAGCCGAGGCAAACGCAACCTAAGTCTCATTTTAACAAGTGATACAAATATTTAAAAACCACTTCCTGAATAAGTGGTAAGGAGAAGTTGTTGAGCCCATTAAGCAACTTATCCAATGATTGCTTATCCATAAGCACAAGCCAGGCCAAACACAACCTAAGTCTCATTTTCATAAAACCACTTTCTGAATAAGTGGTAAGAAGAAGTTGTTGAGCCCATTAAGCAATTTATCCAATGAGTGCTTATCCATAAGCACAAGCCGGGCCAAACACAGCCTAAGTCTCATTTTCAAAAAACCACTTCCTAAATAAGTCACAAGGAGTAAATAAGTGATAATGAGAAGTTGTTGAACCCATTAAGCAACTTATCCAATGAGTATTTATCCATAAGCACAAGCCAGGCCAAACACAGCCTAAATCTCATTTTCATAAATGATAACGAATACTTAAAAACCACTTCCTGTATATATAAGTGTATATATAAGTGGTAAGGAGAAGTTATTGGGAACAACTTTTTCTTATGAGTCATCTTTCTGTATTGCTTACGATTAGAAACTTACCTTTTAGTCTGAGAAGAAAGTTGTAAAATTAAATGTTTTTTAGATGCATTTGTTGTGGCCATTTAAAAAAATAAAAAACACCTTAAAATATTTACAAATTTGCCACCACAAAATGAACCAATTACTTACAAATATGCAACCAAGCTGAGACTGGTCGAGTTCAATCAAAACTCCTTGAAACTAAGCCGAATCGATTTAACTGGCTCAAGTTGCAAGTCAACTCGACGAGTTCTAGAACAGTGGTGAGCTCCATATTCTACAGCATTGGAGCATGTTTGCAAAACAATTAAGGGAAAAACTTGTATTAGCATTTTTGCAACAAACACAGCACTAGGCCCAAAATTTGATCAGTTGTCTAACAGTATCCTCTTACATGAGACTCTCTCTTTGCCTGTCTTTTGAAATAAAATGAGTACAAGATTTGAGTCAGTACCCTGCTTAACAGGATTTGAGCAATGGATTCTTATCTTGATTGACAAAATATCTGTTGCACAATTTCTTCAGAGTTGCAACTGAATGCTGCATTGCATTCAATTTTGTATCCATGGACATGCTCTGCATTGCACAAGGGAAAGATGTTATATAGTTTGCCAAAAAAAAAAAAACAGAGAGAAAGAAAATACAAAACCAACAAGTACATATCATCATAAAAATTAAAACATTTCTTTTGGTGGAAAATTTTATAATAAGCTTGCAATATACCTGGTAGTCATCTTCGTATTTCTCAACCAGCCGACCGATGTAAACACGTTGGATGGCTGTCAGTGGTTGCAAAGGTGCAGTTTGTCCATCTCTTCGCTTCTTTCCCAATACCGATTTCAAATCTACAAGGGATGCAAAAAATGGTGTCTTGTTAACTAAACGAGAGAGCATAGTCATGTAATTCTGGTTTCATTAAACAGTTGACCAGGACAAAGAGACAGAAGTTTCACACTGAATTTCCAGGTCCATTAATCATACAAATCATAATTCAAGGTCTCGTGCATTCACTACACTAGTCGCTCATTTATATCTGCAATCCTAGATTCCATTATTCTGGACTACCATGTAATATATGCATATCAATCAAGCCGGTATGGGGCACAATCTATTATAAAACTAAGTCCCCTCATTTTAAGAATGTGTTTTTTTTTTTTAAATCAAGGAACTTACCTAAACATTAACTTTGAGTAAAATTGGAATAATTAGAACGCTCAACTTGAGATATTACAAACGACATGCATTTTCAATAATTTGTATTCATAAATAATTAGTCTTTATTTTGATTTGTAATTACTCAATATATGTTAATAAAAGGTGATAAAAATAGTTTGTTGTAGAAGATCGACACATCCCAGGTCCCCAAGGAGATATTGGTGACAGACATTCTTTCCTAGTCTTTTGCAGTTTTGTCTTAGAACTTATATGTTAAGGAGGATCCATAGCCAGCGCAGATAAGAAAATTAGCGAGTCTTTCAGAAATCTTAAAGATGCCTTTATCGACTCCAATACCCCAAATACTAGGGCTAGTATTACAGATGTGAGAGGGATTCCACCATCTCTTTCTTCTGTGTTATCCATTCAGATGGAGACATTCCTCCAGCACCTACTCTTTTTGTCAATTTTGGAAGCCTCGTGTTCCCCCTAGAGTTGGGGCATTCAGATGGAATCATGGAGAATCGACACTTGTGACATCTTGCAAAGGAAAAACATTGCTTTATCCCTGCATATTTGTATCATGTGTATGAATCACGGAGAATCGGTAGATCACCTCTTCCTACATTGCGATGTTGCTAGACATACATGAATAGTTTTTCCTACAACTGGTTGATGCAGATTGGGTGATGTTGTTAGGAATTAACCTATTGTTAAGGCAGTTAAGGCTTCTAGGGATGGGGAAGAGAGGTGACATGTTGAACTGCCCCTTTTCTTTACAGTACTTTGGTTGATAGGGTGGATAGGATCACAAGGATCTCTGAGAATCAAAGGGGTAGCATTTGGATTACTACTTGTTCAGTTATGCTGAATCGCTGATGGCGCATTTTGGTGATATATTTTGAAAGTGTGGACCATCATTACTCTTTCCTTACCACAGGATCCACATTTTAGCACAGTTTGGAGATCACCTATGGAGGGGTTTCATTAAACTTAACTTTGAGGGATCCTCCCAAGGAACCTGAAGCCCTCAGGAACTGATGGCATTTTCAAAATGGACTTAGACTCTGTTAATAAAGTCCAGTCAAGTGGTCAACCCAAGTGGGCTTGAGTGATCATTCTTCGTAAAAAAAATTGTTATAAGGACCAAAATTGTCAGGTCACTCAGTTAAACCACTTGTTTCACACCGATTTTCTGGTTTGGTTCCGTCTCTGACCCTAGGTTCGACCCAACTGGTATAAGTAACGGTTGCCAAGTTTCAACAAACGTTGCTGGATCTCTTGCTTCACAATCCTACACTTGCTACCATCTTCCTAAAAAACAAAAGATCTAATGGGAATTCTTGATAAACTCGAGAATGAGAGATTACTTATATTCAAGTAGCATCATATCTAATCATGGATGAATGCATAGAAAGGAAAGTAAAAGTATAAAATTTTGCTCTCATACTTCAAGAGTAAAATTATACCATTTTGCTCTCATACCCATAGATGTCCGTTGAGCTGGTAACATCAGGATTCCCATTAGGATTTTACAGGAAATTTATAACTCTCAACAGAAATGAAATAAGAACTCTTAAGTAAAGCATAGCCACCGCATCTTCAGTCCAACAGTCCTAAAGAACTATAGAGCTTGGTTTGATCCAACAGTCCTGGGGTTTTTGAAATATTGGTCAGGTCCGTAACATTTGGTATCGGAGCTGACGGCCTCCACATATCAGGCTCAAGTCACGGTGAGAGCTACATGGAACAGTCTCAAAAATAGAGAAAAGGACACCTGTTACAAGAGTAGCCGCCGAGAATATCGGCTGCAGAAGCGTGGTGGTCTGCTACTGTCCTAAAGGGTTAAATTACCTGATTTGAGGCGTTTCATCAGTACTGGGGCTTTTGGCGTATTGGTGAGGTCCATAACAGGGTGAGTTCCCACCTAAAGGCAACTTCAATTAGGGCTGTAAACGAGCTGAGCCGAGCTTTGCCCAGCTGGCCCTCGTAAACCTTCAGCAAGGCTCGGACTCAGCTCAGGCTCGTTAAAATAATTTGGGCTCGGGCCCTGCTAGCAAAAAGCTCAGCTTGCAAAGGGCTCGGCTCTCAAAAAAAGCTTAGCTTAGTACAAATGCATTAATATTATAATTGATAATTATTATTATATACGATATAATATATTAACATGTATGTGTAATATTAATTATATGATATAAGATATGGATGCATAAACTCATATACAACCGAGCCGAGCTTTAACCGAGCCAAGCCTACCGAAGCTCGGCTCAAGCTCGTTAAGATAATGAGATTTTTTTCAGGCTCAAGCTCATCTCGTGAGCCTAATTATAGAGCTCAAGCTCGGCTCATGCGAGGCAAGCCAATCTCGAGCCCAAGCCGAGTCTCATTGACAACCCTATCTTTAATTTCAACAAAACTAGTGATAGTAAGAGTCTTCTTTAATAACACTGAAGGAGAAAAATTATCATTCTTCTGCAATAAAAACACTTTTTTTAACCAACTGATGATATCTAGAATTGAGGTAAAATGCCCTTCTAAGAAACCCTAGAAATCTACAGCCACCACAGCACAGACTAACAACAAGATCCCATGAAACCAAAAACTCAGGAATCAGTATCATAAAACAGCTAAAAACATTGAAATCAAATCGACAAATTCCACAAAGTATCATTCCAAGACAGATAGGACAGAGATTATTAGAAACCATAAAGAAAAGAACACTATAAACACAAAGACACAGATGAGAAACAGAGATTGGGGATTAACTGACCATCTTCTTCGAGATCACTGTCTGAATCGATGGGGTCGAACTCAGAGACGGTAAGATTCTGAGGAGGAGGGACTTGCAGAGAATCGCTTTCAATGATTTGATCAGTACGAGATCGAACGCCAAGCAAATTAGGGTTTGAGACGAAGCCGAAGGACTTGTAGTTGCGGAGAACACTTGCCTTAGCATCCCATTTACTACCAGAGGAATCGACGAGCGAACGGAGCTTTGGAGGGAGATTGAACGCCGGTTTGAAGACGTTTGGGTGCTTCTTCGGCAGCCCCACTCGTACCTTTGGCCTCGATTTCTTGTACTTCCTTCGTGATCTCCCCATCTCTCTCTCTCTCTCTCTCTACTCAAAACAAGAATTTAGTTCAGAATTTCATATGACTCGGTTGAGATAGGCGATTTAGGCTAGGGATGGCAGCCAAGATTTTTAAGGCTCGGAATCATGGGTCGGATCTGTCCGGGTCGGTCCCGATCCAGTACAAAAGTTGGATCGCACATTATTTTTTTTTAAAAAAAAAATTGGATATTGCAGGATCGGCGGTACCAGACCGTGGCCGAAACGGTAGTAGTGGTCATCGGACCTACAAGATCGGTCACCAGAACGGTGGTACCGATCAGACCCGATACGTGTTGAATCGTTCTATTTATAAAAACAAAAATAAAAACTAGACTGGTAAAGGAGCCCCTAATACCAAACCCACTCCTAACCCTATCGGAGCCAATAGTGGGGCGGGTTCAACCCAATTACAATATTTTTTTAAAATAAATGTTTTTTTAGTTAAATCTTTAATTTTTTAAATATATGTACTTACAAAATATATACTTATATATAAAATACATATTTAAAACATAAGTGAATTAAGTGAATGACAGCGGGACAAGTTGAGCCAAACTCGAATTTGTCCTTAACTTGACTAATGAATTACCAAACCCTAGCCATTAGAGGTGGAGCGGGATGGGTTATCCGTTTAACCCGTCTCATCGCCATCCCTAATTTAGGCTTACGAGTGTACGTGTAGGGCCGGACCGATCATGCCGACTGACAATTAGGGACCCCAAGCCCGGTACGGCCTGCGGCTTATGAGAAGGTTTGGCTGTGCCGTGCCGTACCCCTGCTTGGACAGGCTCATATTGCATTGGTCACAATGTGCAGTCCTGTGGCATAGCAAAGAAACCCAAGGCCAACACGACACAGTCTATGAACATGCCTCGTGCCTGGGCACAGCTCAACCGACTAGAACACCCAAACACTTGCATATTTGTCCTCATGGTAAGCCACTTGACCTATCAAATAAGGTTTAAAGGAAATATGAGTTCAGGTATCACCAGTTCATGTATCCTTTGAGAACCGTCACAAAATTGCTTGCACTTAACAAGAATATGTTTAGAAAGTTGCAACAATGATCTAAAAGCCAAAACAAAGGCCAAGTGAGAGGAATACTTCAGCAAGAACAGAAAATTGCTGATAGCAAGAGACTTGCTTACTGATCATCATCACTCAACAAAAAAAGAAAAAACTCTCAAATTTATATGAACACCTTAAGATGGAGCTATCCAGCAACTTTCTGATCCTGCTTAAGCCAGATATCCTGCAATCACCATTAATAAGAGTTTCACATCCATATCATCTCAACCAGCTTAGTTGCTCGAATCACATAAACAAGCTCCTGGTCCTGCATGGCTTGTTGCTCCAGGATCTGGACTTGGACAAAGGCGTACGTAACTACAGATTTAACAGTTTTATGATCTTTCATGTTGCTTCATCCACCCTTTTCTATAGACAGATTTATCTGCCGCTGCACGGAGAGGATCACTGTGTGACATCGAAAGTTGGAGGCTCATATTTTAGTTCAATCTGCTTTCAATCTCAGAATCTCCTTGGCTGTCCTCATCCGGAAATAAGGCATGTGTTCCTACAAAAATTGAGGTACACAAAACTAACTTCTAATAAAAACTTAGCATAACATCAGATACTCAAATATTTTCAGTTCTATATAAATAAAAATCAAACTATTGCACTAAGGCAAAATGTTTCTTGGCCTATCTTGTCACCAATCCAAACTGCTTGACAAGAGACCCCATATAGGCCACGTGAACAACATTTCAATCCATATAAGCCCCATCAAATGAGATTCAGATTTTATACTGCATAATAGCATCCATCAAACTTTTTAATTTTCTTTTCTACAATAGAAACGTCAGAGTTAGGATTGCCATAACGAGAATGTGTTTGGGGCTGAAATTTAGAATGTGAAATGGGGTAGTATATCATCAGATACTCAAATATTTTCAGTTCTATATAAGTAAAAATCAAACTATTGCACCAAGGCAAAATGTTTCTTGGCCTATCTTGTCACCAATCCAAACTGCTTGACAAGAGACCCTATATAGGCCACGTGAACAACATTTCAATCCACATAAGCCCCATCAAATGAGATTCAGATTTTACAGTGTATAATAGTATCCATCTAACTTTTTAATATTCTTTTCTACAATAAAAACGTCAGAGTTAGGGTTGCCATAACGAGAATTTGTTTGGGGCTGAAACTTAGAATGTGAAGTGGGGTGTTGTACATACACATGAACAAGTGGAGTTTCCCAAATCATCTGCCTCATGCAAAATCAATGTCAAAACAGAGTTTTAATTGAGGTGCGTATCACCAGTCTAACGGGCCTCTTATCTTAATCTAAATCGTATGTAACATATATATATATATATATGTGTGTGTGTGTGTGTGTGTGTGTTAACACAAAGTTAATGAAAATCATTAAAACCCTAAATGCATAAACACCAAACTTTCTATCTCGTTTCCGCTTTTTTTTTTTTCATAAAACTAACATATTGGCAAATACACATATTTGGGCTCTCCATGACACCCCATCCAGGTCAATCTAATAACTAATCAAACAGAATACATGTACTCGATATGCAGCAGCAACTTACCTGCTTGAAACACAGCCCTAAACCTCTGCTGTAAAAGTCAGCATATTTGATCATGAACATGCCACAGTCCCACCTGTTTCATGGGGAAAAAAAAAACGTTACTACGGAATTTTAAAGTGAGCAAACTGATATGCATCCATCAGGAAGGGAAAACAATCTTAAAAGGGAAAGAACTCGACAAAGTGCCACTACACACACACACTCATTTGGGTTCTACTGGCAGAATACAAATAATTGGTCCACAACACAAAAATAAGGCATGTCAACACCACTCCTGGAAATATGCTAAACATACATCCCTACACCCTAAGTTTAGCCACATGAATGTGAGCCATTTGGGTTCAGCCACATGACCAACAACTGAGAACAGGACTTTCAACTTCAAATTCTTCTTTTTTATGGCAGCAAATTATCCATTTTGTGTTAGATTTTTTCTTCCTTTTTTTCTCCTGCATCCTGATGCAGAATCCTTAATTGTGTTCAATTTTTTAAAATATTCTCTATTATTAAGCCCATTAATATAAATTATGATTTTTCTTTTAGGAATGTGTTAGAATAAGATGGTTGGGGCATGTTAAACACAGACATATGGCTGCAGTTGTGAGAAGATGTGAAATGGTGCAAGTTGACAAATCTAAAAGGGCTACAGGAAAATAACATAGAGGTTAAAAATGCTTTAAGGCGCATAGTATATCTGGAAATATTGTTTTTGACAAAGACGGCAAAACAGGATTCTTGTGGCTGATCCCAACTAGTTGTGGCAAGGCATTTAAATAAGTGATTGATTTAAAATGCAATGTGTTTCATAAGATGATGGGCAGATTAAGAAATGCCTTAGAGCGCAATGTAATGAAAATTTCTTATTTTCACAACTGTTCCAAAAACAAAATGACGCAAATTTCTCCTTTTTATACTAGGAAGAAACAAAAAGATTTACGTACCCATTCTTTTGTACAGGAAGGTCATCAACATATTCTTGCTTCCAAGAATCAACATTGATATCTTTTCCACTCTTGTCCTTTACTTCATCGACAAAGTACCTAGCCTGGCATATCAATAAACACCACCAACAAAACACTTTTTAGCGTTACAAGTTCAAGACATATTACAACTCAATCAAAATAAATGGATTTTTCTTTAATAGAACAAATCAAACCGTTAATTCATACATATTCCAGTCCTAAAATGTGGGTAGCAAACACATTGAAGAGGTCCTCGTATTAAAATAAGTGTGCCCTTTTTTTAGGTCTTTTGACAGATAAAAATAGAATTGTATTAATTAAAGAAATAGAACCTGTACATGAAGACATAGAAAAATAGCTATCAACCCAAGATACAGCTAGACTTGACCAAGCACATTTACAAGAAAAGATTTAGACTAAATTGCCATAAAAAGACATGAAAAAGAAAAGAAAAAGGAGTCCACCCCATCAAATTCAGGAAGTAAGTAACATCAATTAGCCAAAACATAAAGCTTGATTCAATTACCCTGCCCTTGGATAATTATACAGTTTTTTCTAAATTCCAATACTCGTGTTCATCAAAATACCCAATTATTTAAGCTGTTCAGATCAGCCAATTAGGCTGTGATGTTATGGTATACCCTGTGTAATCAAAAGTAGGGTAGCATAAAGACCATATAATGCGTTTCCTCTCAAACCCAAAAGAATAATCCCCAGATCAGTTAAAGGAAGTATACAAAAACAGTTGGATATATCCACGATCTTCCTCGGAAAGAACAGATCCTGCCAACGTTCACTAAATGGAAGGTAAAAAGATATAAGGACAGAATAAACTTCAAACCTGAACTATTAGTTTAACTAATGTTCTTTCCCATTCTCTGAATGAGTAAAATATATAAGACCCACAAAGTCATAGAAAAAATTTATAACACTCCTGACATATTTGAAAATTCAAGATGCTTGGTGGTGAAATGGTAGACATGCGAGACTCAATTTTGTGCTAAAGAACGTGAAGTTCTAGTCCTCTTTAAGGCATAATATTGAGAATGCTCATTGAATGAGCAATTCAATAAGAAACCTTGGATCAAATTGATTTTGATGTACCAAGTATCTGTGGATACAAAGTATTCTGGTGATCCCCACGATCCGAGTCCGAGCAGTTGGAATTGGAATAAGTTCAGTACCACAAATATCCATTGCAACACCCATCAAAAGAGTAGTTCCCCATCCAGGAGCTACTTTACCATATTCTGAATTCAATGGTTTAAATAATTATCATACAGTAGTTTGTCTTGGACCAGATCTAAAACTACCCTCAACACAGTTGCTAATCAGAATACCAAAGTACTCTTGCACGTAATAATCTTGATACTTTTTGTTGCAACTGTTGCCTAATGCCTAATAGTGCTTTGAGTAGAACTAAGACCATGAGCTTATTAACAAGGAGAATTTTCTCTTTGAGTGTTCATATCACAGACCTGGATTCCATAAGTCCTTACTGACTATCTCGCTGATTAATAATCTGCCTGCAAACTGGAAACACCAATAAAGGTAATAGCATCACACCAATCAAAAAAAATAAGTACATAAATATAATAGCATCTAATCCTTGTCATACGCCAGCTTACGCGGAAGAACCTCTTTAACCATCATCCACCAACTTATAACATTGTTTCTCAAATAGTATGTTCCATTCAACGCACAAAAAAAATCTCTGCATTATGCCACCTCTTCAGTTAAAACATGACTAGCACCCAAGTAAAATCAGTCCCCTTGATGTTACTACAATCAGTATATTATAGGAAGCGTCTGCGCAATAATGTTAGCCATGTTCATAGATGAGACAGGGAAACTTCACATATATGCCAATTGAAAGATTTTCAAAATCCTCATGTCCAGAACATCTGCATAAGGTCCCACTTCACCCCAGAAGACAATTCAACAATGGGAATTTGTTCTCTTCTTCTCATTAGCCAGTGCCACATATTTCAAAATGCATGAAATTAGAACCAAACCTCCAAAAAGAATTAAATCTGGGGCAATAGGGCAAGGGAAACCCAGTACTCAATAAAGAAAGGAATACAGGGAAGATGCAAGTTTTATTTTTTATTTTTGATGAATCGATGCAAATAATGTAGTTAAAGTGTTAAACTCACTTATAACCAAGTAGTCAGTTAGTTCACGGTACCTTTGAACAAACATTAATCAGAAAAATCTCAAATGCCTTCCTTGGACACATTAACCCGTGACATCATTGTTACTCACCTTTTCCACCATTTCATTTAGGTGGACAAATTTTGCTGCTTTCAGTTTATTGGTTAAACTCTATCTTCTAAGACTCAAGGCTTCTAACCGAAAGACAAATTTACAAGAACCAAGCTTCTCCAATTTTGTGTTTAGGTAAAAGATTGACGAGATAATTGAATTATAGCTAAGAGAAACTTCACCGCCCAAAAAATCTTTAAAAAATTTGAGTCTCGATCCATTACCTATATCAGAAAAAAAGAAAGGGAGAAAACCTCTAAAAAATTTACTATATACTACCAAGAGTAAGTTGATACAATCTAGCACGAATTTTTGTATCTTACCCATCAATTTCTAACCAATATCTGCTCTGACTAAAGAGCATAGACTTTCAGGTTCAGTCAAAACCTTCACAACTATTTTCTGACAAAGCTATACTCCTTTTTACCAGTCTATACTGCTCAAGGCTTAAGATTTCCCTCCTTCTTGGTCTCAGATCTCATGCACCTTCTAGTTCAGTAAACGATATATTTCTCATTGAACTCCCTCTTCGCAAAGGAAATTTCTTCAATTGCACTTCTAACATTTGGAAGAGGAAATGAATCACTAGTTTGTTAAATAAAGCCACTATGACGAGTACCTTAAATGTAGTCTTTTGCCACAAACCCAGTCTCCTTACAAATTAATCAATCACGCCAAGGTATTTTGGAGTCATTTTCCCACTTCCAAGACTTCAAAGATACTGGATTATATCCCTGTTCCAACTTCTCAACTTAAAACAGCATTTGGTTAAATTGGTTTTCACACAAAAAGAAGAAGCAATTAGAAATGTTTTCGAATTGTAGATGTTCATTTTTGGCCTCAATGACACTACTTTGTCATCCACAAGTTTTAGGCATTAAGGATGAACACCCTTGCAACCTTTTTGAAAACCTTCACAAATCTCAACAACATCCTCCCTCATATATTTACCAAGGATATGTACAAAAGAAATAGTGAATGGTCCGACAAAGACATCTAAAGGGTTTAAAGAAGCCCCTTTAGGACAGAGCAACTCCAAAAAATGACTCATTTACAATGTTTCTCCTCCATCTACAATGACACCTTTTTCTCCCATGACCACACATTCAACAAAATTGTCATTCAATACAGTAATAGGCCTTCTCCAAAACCAATTTAAATACCAGATTTGGCATCACGACACTTCTACTTTCTTTCACATGCTCACTTGAGGTGATAGTGCCATCTAAAAGTGCATGTTTTTTACAAATGAGTCTTGATATTTGGAGGGAAGATTAAAATATCAATATGATATTAGATATAGGATTATTCACGCACGTGCACAAAAAAAAGGTAGCAAACGACAATGTTCTCTAAATGGATCTTATGCACTTCACCACTATAACATATAAGAATCAATACAACACTAATACCTTGTTCTTCATATGAGTTGAATAACTCTTCCATAATTCTAAGGAAAACATTTTTTCCTTTCTAGATATCATTTATGAATCTATATTTCTACTCATAACTTCAACTATACATTAGTAACACCCTTCATCCCCTGCAATTATCATATAGATCTAGAAATGCAATGTTCCTCTGAAATGAATCTTATGTATTTCACCACCATAACAAACAATTATCAATACAACACTAATGCCTTTTTTTGGAATTATCTTTTTATAAATTGAAACATTGAGTAATTACTGTACTATTCTAAGAAAAATATTTCTCTTCCCTAATTATCATATATGAATCTGTATCCTTTAGTCACGTTTCGAATTCTACATATAGAACACTCTTTGTCCCCTGAAATTACCATGTAAGCCGAGAAATACTCAAATTCTCCAATATAACCCTAAAAAGACTTCCATTACCAATACATAAATCTAAATTATCTAGTTGAACACTTAAACCTTACCACTCCAAAATGTGTAACATAGACAGCCTCCCTATACAATCAACAGTTCATATCATCTCTGAGCCACAAAACTTGTTCCAAGTGTATATTGAAAGCATGTCAAATGAGGAAGTTGTACCTGCTCAAACATTCTTGTGTAGAATCCAAATAATTTTTTGCTCCCCTTTTTACAATAAGTTCTTAAGCATGCTATCAAGAAACCACATTTAGAAAGGGGTATAAAAATAGAGTTTCATCTTAATTCTTCTTTTACGTTTTTTACATAAATTTATAGTATAGATAGATAGATAAAGATAGAGAGAGAGAGAGAGAGAGAGAGAGAGAGAGAGAGAGAGAGAGAGAGAGAGAGAGAGAGAGAGAGAGAGAGA
>JAUPMG010013162.1:0-15536 GCA_031762675.1 Pachysandra terminalis
ATGCTGATTTAGAGTGTACAATACCCAAGGTTCAGTCGACCTTATGAACCAACTATGATTCATAACTTATTCTGTAGAACTTTCAATCCACGAGATTAGGCAACTATGTCTTTCCCACCAACCGGGTATACTTAACAATTCACATTAACAAAGTATGAATGCACTCCCCTACGGAACATGGATGATAGATCCCCTCAGAAGCTATAAACGCGCCCATACACGTGAATAATCCATTGAAACCCATCCTATACATTCCTATGATGTCAAAACATAATTATACTAAAGTCTCAATATCTATCCTTACCTAAGTGGAGACTAACTGAGGAGTGTGTCTAATAGGTTGCTCCTGCTAAGGGCAACAAGTAGATCATTGCAGATACTCGATCCTAAACTTCACTTGATCCCATCAATAAGCACTAGAAGCCCAAACCTAAAAGACATCCAAACCCTCATTGCAATCTAACATTAGGTTATGTCTCTGTGCAATTGCGCTCGATCGCACATCTGCGCTTGATCGCATATCTGCGCTCGATCGACTGTCTGCAAATAGTGACACAGAAGTCACTGTTGCTGCTCTTTTCTACTGGGTTTTTATAACCAGGGTCACAAACAAATCTCCCTATAGGATATCCTGACGAATTCATAACTAAAACAATCACATTGATTATTTGTGGTCACATTATAAACCAATCATAAATCTGATATGATAATCATACGATTCTGCCACTTCATGAAAACAGAATTTTAAGTGAGATCCTAAAACCGTAAATCATGTAATGTGACAAATCAAGCATGTTTATATATAGCAAGGTCAGATCATATTCATTCTAACACTAGTAGAATAATACTCAGAGATTTAAAGTTATGAAATCATGCCAAAACCAGTAATATGCTCATTCTCGAACAGTGGAATCAAAACATCACATATCAACATAGAAATATGAACTGGATAATCTACTTACCGGAACTTGGATTCTAGTAAAGTCACACAAAGGGGGAAAGCTATGAACTAGTACTTCTTCTCTCCTTCTTCCTCAATCTGAAAACGAAGTCTGGTTTCAGATTTCTAGCCTTCTTCAAGACATTCGTACGGTTCTCTCTAAACACAGATTCTCAGTTCAAGTTTGAATTGGGAAGAACAAGGAATCATGGAGTGATGAGGTATAGGGATTGCCTCCCTAATATCCCTCCTTCAATCGCTCCAACAAGGCCACGACTAGGCACTTCCCCATGACCAGTTCCACGCACGACTGTGCGTTCAAAATAGTTGGGGAGAAAAACCATTACAAGTCTACCCCAAAGAGGAAACCTATTCTCAAAAAGGGCCCCTAACTAAACATGTTAAATTACGGAAACACCCTACTCTCAAATTAAATACACTACCTTATGCACAATTAATAATTAAAACAGCCAAATAATACAATAAATTAGGGAAAATGTTTCTTAAGGGTTTTAGGTCATTACAACCTCCCCCCCTTAAAAGAGTTTTGTCCCCGAAATTACGCACCTTGGTTCGAGAACAGATGTGGGTAGCGTTCCCGAATGTCAGATTCCAGCTCCCATGAAGCTTCAGATTCGTCATGATGACTCCACTGAATCTTCACCAAAGGAATAATCTTGGTCTTCAAGACTTGTTCCTTCCTGTCTAGAACTCGCATTGGTTGCTCTACGTGCGATACATCCTTACGTAATTGCAACTGACTCCAATCAACCACATGCGACGGGTCGGGCTCATACTTCTGCAACAACGATACATGGAATACATCGTGTATAGCCGAAAGTTGAATAGGTAGAGCCACTCTATATGCTACATTTCCGATACTCTCAAGTATCTGGAAAGGTCCGACGTACCTTGGTGCAAGCTTCTCCTTGCGGCCGAATCGCATCACTCCCTTCATCGGAGACACCTTAAGGAATACATGGTCATCGACGGCGAACTCAAGGTCTCTCCTCCTCCGATCAGCGTAGCTTTTCTGTCTACTCTAGGCCGTCTACAATCTTTCCCTAATCAGC
Source organism: Pachysandra terminalis (assembly GCA_031762675.1). NCBI lineage: Eukaryota > Viridiplantae > Streptophyta > Magnoliopsida > Buxales > Buxaceae > Pachysandra > Pachysandra terminalis. The sequence goes on from JAUPMG010013162.1 coordinate 2,014, forward strand.
TTCACCTTATCCGTAGTCTCTTGGAAGAGCTCCGGTCCAAGAATACTGCTCTCACCAACCTCTGCCCAGCAGACTGGTGAACGACACAACTTCCCATACAGCGCCTCAAAAGGAGCCATGCCAATGCTCGAGTGAAAACTGTTGTAAGAGAATTCCACCAGAGGTAGATGTTTTCCCCAACTGCCACCAAAGTCCATCACACAATCTCTGAGCATATCCTCCAGCACCTAATTCACCCTCTCAGTCTGCCCGTCCGTCTGCGGATGGTAGGCAGTATTAAAATCTAGTTGAATACCCATGGCCTTCTGCAAACTCTCCCAGAGCTTCGACGTAAACAGTGAACCCCAGTCCGAGACTATATTGGCTGGCACACCATGAAGTCGCACAATCTCCCGCACATACAGCCTAGAAATATCCTCTGCAGTGGCTGTAGTCCAAACTGGCAAGAAATGGGCGGACTTGGTGAGTCGATCAACTATCACCCAAATCGAGTCCAGTGTACCCTTGGTCTTCGGCAGACCCACTACGAAGTCCATAGTGATGTGCTCTCACTTCCACTCAAATATAGGCATAGGCTGTAACAATCCAAATGATCTCTGGTGTTCTGCCTTGACCTGCTGGCAAGTGAGGCATCTCGCTATAAACTGAGCTATCTCCTGTTTCATGCCCAGCCACCAGAAACTCACCCTCAGATCACGGTACATCTCCGTGCTCCCCGGATGTACTGAATATCGTGAACAATGAGACTCCTCCAGGATCTCTCTCCTGATCTGCTAATCATCTGGCACACATAGTCTACCCTGATATCTGATCAGCCCATCCGCGTGTACAGTCCACTCAGGTTTCCTGTCATCAGCGACTAGCAACTGTAACTCACGATCTGACCTCTGACAAGCCGAACTACGAAGCACTAGAGAAGGTTTGGCAACCATACTGAACAAAATACCTCCTCTGAGTTGATCCACTGGTAGCACCCTCAGATCAGCTAAGGTATGATGCAGGCTCCACTCCTGGTGCATCAACTGAGCTAGAACTCCTCGAGGTCTACGACTCAAAGTATCAACAATAACATTCGTCTTCCCATGATGATAGTTGAGTGTCGAAATGCAGTCGTTCAACAACTCAATCCACCTCCACTGGCGCATGTTGAGGTCCTTCTGCGTGAATATGTATTTCAGACTCTTGTGGTCCGAAAATAATTCAAAATCCTCCATACAGATAGTGCCGCCACAATTTCAAGGCAAAGACGATTGCGACCAACTTAAGATCATGCGTAGGGTAGTTACGCTCATGAGTCTTAAGTTGTCGTGATGCATAAGCCACAACTCTCATATTCTGCATGAGAACCGCATCCAGACCTTGCAATGACGCATCTATATACTTATCCATCATCTGGCCACTGACGGGTATGACAAAAACTTGAGCTGTAGTCAGTCTCTTCTTCAATTCCTCAAATGCGTTACACTGATCGGTCCAATCGAATCTCACTTCCTTCCTGGTCAATCGGGTCAAGGGTGCTGCTATAGTGGAAAACCTCTCGATAAACTTTCGGTAGTAACCCGCTAGACCAAGGAAGCTCTTGACCTCCGATGCATTCTTTGGTCGCTCCCAACCTAGAACTGCATCCACCTTCGACGAGTCCACGGAGATGCCACTCCTAGAAACCACATGCCCAAGAAATCTCACCTCATCCCTCCAGAAATTGCACTTCTCAAACTTGGCATACAACTGGTGCTCGCCCAAAGTCTGAAATACAATCCTGAGGTGCTCCTCATGCTACTCTCGAGACTTCGAATAGATCAGGATGTCATCTACGAAAATAACGACAAACTGGTCTAAGTAAGGTCTAAACACACGATGCATCAGATCCATGAATGCCGTGGGCGCATTCATTAACCCGAATGGCATCACTACAAACTCGTAATACCCATAACGAGTGCGAAATCCTTGATCCTCAGTTGATGGTACCCTGATCTCAGATCAATCTTGGAGAAGTACTGTACTCCTCTCAACTGGTCAAACAGGCCATCTATCTTGGGCAGAGGATACTTGTTCTTCACAGTGACCCCATTCAACCTCCTGTAGTCCATACAGAGACGAAGTGACCCATCTTTTTTCTTCACAAAAAGAACTGGTGCACCCCACGGAGATGTACTCAGCTTGATGAAGCCCAAAGAACTCAATCCGTCCAACTGATTCTTCAAATCACACAACTCTGTTGGGGCCATCCGATAAGTCGCAAAGGAAATAGGTGACGAGCCAGGCATCAACTCAATACTGAAATATATCTCTCTCTTAGGTGGTAGACCTGGAATCTCCTGGAAAACCATGTTGTACTCTCGGACTGTGGGTATATCCTCCAATGATAGCTGTTGTCCCACATCCGCTGTACCAAGGAAGTCTGTCTGATATCCATCATTCTCAGTCTCGAGAAAGGTAAGCTGCCTGCCCCCAGGGAGGTCAAAGACTACGGTCTTCTCGAAGCAATCAACCCTAGCATGATAGGCAGCAAGCCAATCCATGCCGAAGATCATGTTGAAATCTACCATTTCTAACACAATCAAGTCGGTCTCTAGATTCAGATCTCCTACACTTACCACACAGGCCAGACATACCCGGTGTAAGGTAGCTATCCCTCCTATTGGATTGTTCACATGAAAGGTGTCTCTAACACACTAGGTTCCAGGCCCAAGAAATGCATAAAAGAACTGGAAATAAACGAATAAGATGCTCAGAGTCAGAGAGAACATGTGCAGGGGTATGGAAAATGTGTAGTGTACCTTCGACAACCACATTAGACGCACGGTTGTCTCTGGGACCTGTAGGAGTGCTAGCCATAGCGTGAACCCCGCCATACTGTGCCTCCTGAGGTGGTGCCTATCTGCTATTTGACCTCGCCACAAGCCGACAATTCTTCTACACATGGCCTGGCTTCCCACAGTTGAAGCACAAGCACTGACCTCTCTGCCTGAACTGCTGCTGTTGAGATGGTAATGGGCGTTGTTGTTGTATATGTACATCCCGTGCCACAACTGACTCAACAGGAGTACTGGTAGACCCGTGGTCATTCCTCTGACACTTGTCAGAGCCCTGTCTCTTCTGGTAGGGTTCGAAGCGTCCACCCTTGTTCTGCCTCGGCCTATCTCTCTGCTCGGCCACCCGGTCCATGTTCATCTCTACAATGAGCACACACTTCAAGACCTCATCATAAGTCCCGAACGTCTGGGGTACCACCCTGGATCGAGTGGCTATCGGCAGACCCTCCTCAAACTTGGCGGCTCTGTTCGCTTCACTTGCCACTATGTGAGGCTCATGATGAGACATCATGGTAAACTTAGCCTCATACTGCGCCACAGTAAAAGGACCCTGCTCTAGGGGCATGAACTCCATGGCCATCTACCGACGGTAGTTGCTCGACAAATACTTCTCCAGGAACTGCTCACGGAACTCAGCCCAAGTCAAAGCAGTGACCCTGCTCCTCTCATCTCTACCATCTCCCACAAGTGCAGGGCTTCACCCTTGAGCATGAAGGTAGCAAGAAGTAGTCTCGTCCCATCCAGACACTCCATCGTGCGAAAGATCCGCTTGACGTCGTACGATGGTGGCGACAGCTTCTTGAACTTCTCAAGCGAGATAGTCGGCGCCACAACTACCGGTCTTGGCTCAGTCCTACGAGCCTGATCTCTCTGGTACCCTCCGGGTCTCATCCCGTCGAATATAGTTTCGCTGCATCGCAGCCATGTCTCCAAGGATCTGGTAGACATAAGAAATCTGGGGCTCCTCACGGCATGCAGAGGACGATGCGCCCCTAGTAGCCGATCTCCCCCTTCTTTCAGCCATCTACAATGTCACAGGAAGGTATAAGTTGCTAATCCTATAGTTCAAGCATACACATTCATATAGTTTCAATCAATCAATCAATCAACACACAACCTAAGTTTGATTTCTAAGTGATAGCTACGTTCTCTAGTGTTCTCTTAATCTATCTCTGTTACAAACCTGGCTCTGACACCAATCTGTCATGCCCCAGATCCTGTAACCCGAATCCCTAGGCGGGATTGCATGGATCCCGAAGGTTACGCCTTGTGATCCGTGCAATCCCGCCTATGGATTCGGGTTACGGGATCTGGGGCGTGACATTACAATCTAACCCCAATTATGTACTATATCTATCAAAACATATATTATTTTTACAATTAGTTCTCTTATTCAATTAAAACAGTAAAATTTACGTTATAAAGTTTATCTAAAGATTTTGATTCCTTCTACGCTAACCAATTTCAGTTTCTACATTAACTTGAAGGCATAAACATTCAAATAAATTTCCAGATTTCTGTTTATACTTATTTAATTTATTTAAATAATCCCAAATTCAATTTTCATATTAATTTTCGGATCCGGGTCATTACACATTCACACATTAGAAAATTTAATTTTTTTGCTCATATTTTAGTTTTCGCCCAAAAAACTATGTATTGACATCAAGGTTTTAAATACCGGAACCGGTCGCCGGACCTGTTCCGTCCGGTTCCGGTCCGGATCGCCGGTATGGACCGGTACTGACTGGTCCGGAGTCGGTACAGAAAAAAAAAAAAAAAATTAAATTTTAAAATTTCAGATCTCGCCAGACCGGCAGGACCGGGTCGTCGGATCGGTGGGATCGGAGGGACCGGTTGTCGGACCGGCATAACCCGTCGCCAGACTGCCGGCCAGCGGTATCAGTCGCCGGATCGGTCGAATCGGCAGGGCCGGTCACCGGATCGGACGGACCGGCCGGACCGGTCGCCTGACCGGCAGAACCGGTCATCGGACCGTCGGTCCATAACTCGGCGATACACAGGCTTGTATCACGGGTTGGAACCGGACCTGTCCCTGTCCGGACGCGTATCGGCCGATCCTTGAAACCATGATTGACATTCACACATCACAAAATATATTTTTTTGTTAAAATTAAAGTTTTTGCCCAGAAAATTGTGTATTAACATTCACATCACAAAATTTATTTTTTCGATAAAATTTGAGTTTTGACCCAGAAAACTATGTATTAAAACTCACACATCACAAAATTTATTTTTTTGTTAAAATTTTGGTTTTTGACCCAGAAAACTATGTAATAAAATTCATACATCTAACAATTTATTTTTTTGATAAATTTTTAATTTCTACTCAGAAAATTGTGCATTAACATTCACATAAAAAAATTAATTTTTTAATAGTATTTTATCAAATTTTAGTTTTTTCCAAAAAACTGTGAATTAAATTTCAAACATCACAAAATTTATGGGGTTGAAGAGAGTATGTTATTAGGGCTCGTAGAGAAGAGATTATGGTTCTGTTAGGTTATAATGGTCTATTTATATGATGAGTTTGGGCCTTAAGACAACCCTTGGCCCAATCATAAAAACTAAGGCTATTTCTAAAGTGTATTAAGTCCATTAAGTCAATTTTAATTTAACTAAAGTCTAATTAAAAATTTACCTATTTTAACCCAATTCATTAATTTAAGTATATTTTGAATTAGACTAAAGTTTCCTAAAGCTAGAGAAAGGTGTTCGTTGTGAGATAGGAGTCAATTTTGTCTTTGTTAGTCTTTTATATCATATCATATGTTCCTCATTCTTGGAGTTACCCTTCTTAATTGATTAAAAAATCTCCGGTTTCCTTCAAGGTTGCTCCCACCGAATCCCACGATCGGCCCTCTTGCTTGCGTATAGTGCGTGTTTGGTAAGTGTGCGATGTGTGCAGACGTGCCACAACTTAGTCTAGTCTAAATGTGAAGGTTCAGTTTTTAACTAGAGGCACCGATTCACACTGACTAAATCGAGTTGGTTTGATAATCGGTCGTGTGATCGCTCACCAGATATACATCTGACTTGGGCGATTGACAAAGTCCAGGGTTCCACCTTTGCGATAATCTCCTCTGATCTGGGCAAAAACTAAATTTTGACCAAAAAATAAATTTTGTAATGTGTGAATGTGAATACACAGTTTTCTGGGCAAAAACATAAATTAAAAAAAAAACGAAAATTTGTGGTGTGTGAATGTTAAAACACAATTTTCTAGGCAAAAACTAAAATATTATCAAAAAAAATTAAAATTTCTGATGTGTTAATGTGAATACATAGTTTTCTGGGCCAAAAAAAAAATTTGATAAAAAAAAAAATTTTTGATGTATGAATGTTAATACACAGTTTTCTGGGCCAAAACTAAAATTTTATCAAAAAAATAAATTTTGCGGTGTGTGAATATTAATACATAGTTTTTTAGGTAGAAACTTAATTTTGATGAAAAATGTAATTTTTGTGATGTTAAATGTTAATACACTTTTTTTTAGATCGAAACTAAAATTTTATCGAAAAAATAAATTTTGTGATGTGTGAATGTTCATACACAGTTTTTTGGGAAAAAACTAAAATAATATCAAAAAATTAAAATCTATGATGTGTGAATGTGAATACACAATTTTTTGGGCCAAAACTAAAATTTGATAAAAATACATAAATAAATTTTGTGACGTATGAATGTTAATACACTTTTTTCTGGGCCAAAACTAAAATTATATCGAAAAAATAAATTTTGTGATATGTGAATCTTAATACACTATTTTTTGGGTAGAAACTTAAATTTGATCAAAAATGTAATTTTTGTGATGTTAAATGTGAATACACAGTTTTCTAGACCGAAACTGAAATTTTATCGAAAAAATAAATTTTGTGATGTGTGAATGTTAATACACACTTTACTGGGCAAAATAAAAAATTTGATCAAGAAAATAAATTCCATAAAGTGTGAATATTTATATGCTTTTTTGGTCAAAAACTAAAATTTGTTGAAAAAAATAAAATTTGTGATATATGAATGTTAATAAACCCTTTCTTGGGCAAAAACTTAAATTTGATAAAAAAAAAAAAAAATTTGTGATGTGTGAATGTTATTACACACTTTTCCGAGAAACAACAAAGACTTGATCAAAAAAATAAAGTTAGTAAAGTGTGAATGTTTATACACACTTTTTTGGTCAACAACTAAAATTCGATAAAAAATAAAATAAAATTTGTGATGTGCGAATGTTTATACACATTTTTCTGTGATCAAACTAAGATTTGAACAAAAAAATAAATTTACTGAAGTGTTAATGTTTAAACACACTTTTCTGGTCATAAATAAAAATTTGATCAAAAAAATAAAATTTGAGATGTGTGAATGTTAATACATACTTTTCTGATCAAAAACAAAAATTTGTGATGTGTGAAAGTTAATACACAGTTTTCTAGGCCAAATCTAAAACTTGATCCAAAAAGAAATTTGTGATATGTGAAACACAGTTTTCTGGGACAAAATTAAATTTTTATTGAAAAAATAAATTTTGTGAAGTGTGAATGTTAAAACACAGTTTTTTGGGCCAAAACTTAAAATCAAAAATATAAATTTTGTGATGATAAATGTTAATACACAGTTTTCAAGAAAGAAACTGAAATTTTATCGAAAAATAATGTTTTGATGTGTGAGTGTTAATACAAAGTTTTCTAGGCAAAAAATAAATTTTGTAGTGTGTGAATGTTTATACATAATTTACTGGGCAAAAAAATAAATTTTGTGATCTTTGAATGTTAATACATAGTTTTTAGAAAATTGTGTATTAACATTCACACAACACAAAATTTATTTTTTGATATAATTTTATTTTTTACACAAAAAAACTTTGTAGTAATATTCACACACCACATATTTAAATTTTCGATCAAATTTTAGTTTTTGCCCAAAACATTGTATATTAATATTCATAAATCACAAAATTTATTGGTTGTTTAAATTTAGTTTTTTTTGTAGAAAACTGTTTATTAATTCACATATCAAAAAAAATTATTTTTTCGATAAAATTTTAGTTTTGGCATAGAAAACTGTATATTAACATTCACACATCCCAAATTTATTTTTTTTGTTAAAATTTTAGTTTTTGCCCAGAAAAATGTGTATTAGTATTCACACATCAAAAAATTTAATTTTTTTTATAGTATTTCTTTACACAGAAAACTATGCATTAACATTCACACACCACGTTTTTTTTTTATCAAATTTTAGTTATTGACTAGAAAAGTATGTATAAACATTCTCAAATTTTATTTGTTTGATCAAATTTTTGTTTTTGACCCTAAAAGTGTGTATAAACATTCACATATAAAAAAAATTGGTTATATTTTAGTTTTTGACTAGAAATTTGTATAAATATTCACACATCACAAAATTTATTTTTTGGACAGAAAAATGTGTATAAACATTTATAATTCACAAATTTTATTTTTTTGATCAAATTTTAGTTTTTGCATAGATAAGTGTGTATAAACATTCACTCATCACAAATTTTATTGTTTTCAACAAATTTATGTCTTTGAACAGAAATGTGTGTACAAACATTTCTTGGAAAGAAAAGTGTGTATACACATCAAAATTTTAGTTTTTGATCAGAAAAGTATGTATAAACATTGACAAATTTTAAATTTTTGATCGAATTTTAGTTTTTGACCAGAAAAGTGTGTACATTCACACATTACAACATTTATTTTTTTGTTCAAATTTTAGTTTTTGACCAGAAAAGTGTATATAAACATTCACACATCACAAAAATTATTTTTGATTAAATTTTAGTTTTTGACCTGAAAAGTGTATAAATATAAACACATCAAATTTTAGTTTTTGATGTATAATCATTCACACAAAATGTGTTTTATTTATTTTTATTAAATTTTAGTTCTTGACTAGAAAAGCGGGTTTAAACATTCATACATCAAAAATTTTATTTCTTTTATCAAAATTTAGTTTTTGACTAGAAAAGTATGTATGAACATTCACACATCAATTTTTTTTTTATTGACCCTAAAAGTGTGTATAAATATTCATATAACAAAAAATTTATTTTTGTAATTAAATTTTAATTTTTAATCAGAAAAGTGTATATAAACATTTACACATCAAAAATTTTATTAATACGCCGATTAAAGTTTTGGGACCACCTAGGACACACGTACCAACCTCTCGTAAGGTTCAAAAGAGGTTCCTTGTGATCCAGATAACTGAAGATTCTCATCCAAAGAAGTCACGGTCATGTAGAAGAATATATATATTTTTTAGATTTTCAAAATGTCATCCTTTAATTTGAGCTATCCTCTTAATTAGATTTGTATACAACAATTCGGGCCGATTGTGTGCCAGTTTAGCTCGGCCCGATATAAGTCGTATCGGCACGAGACACGATTGATAAGTAATGCTGTGTTGTAATTGAGATTAATGGCTACAATATGGCCCGTCACGGCACAACTTATCCAAAGCAGGTTCAAACAATGCACACTATACTTTTGTATCGTACTGTGCCGATCCGATACGTTATACACCCCAGGTAGATGATTTGAATCCTTTTCATTCAACTTTAGTGAAGTAATGTATCTCAGTAAAGAATACCGATGTATGCCGACATTGCTATTCTGACACTGACAACGTTAACTGCCAACTGGAACCGCCCAACCCACAACTTGATGAGTTGGTTAGTAGGGCCTACATGTCCCTCACTACACGTGCTTATGTCAGATTAGATCCTCCATCTTACCATTCACAATGAACCACGTGAGCACTACTGCAGATTTGGTTCGACCCGCACATGTGCTCCATCTTTCGTTTTTTGATTTTTTAGGGACTGTACCTCGCTCCAGTCAAAAGCTTTCTACTGACCCTATACCAAATTAAGCTCACGTGATCACAAGATTAACAGTTCTCAACTTGCTGATGAGATGGTTCAGGGGTCCCACTACCAGTATAATGCAGCAGACACCGTCTGTAGGTCCGTCCAACGTACATTATTACCCACAGGATGATCAACTCAAACTATTATACTCTGATCAGTTCATGACCTCTATTCAATTGAATGACCATGCATTGAATTAATTCGTAGAGCTGCTACATGCGATCAAAATAGAAGAGACCTGATAAAAAGCACACATTTATAAAATAGTTCATATATATATATACTTTGTTTACATAACCACGATCACAACCGTACATCTTCAAGGATCAACCACGACTCTCATCAAGACGATTGATAAGGTACAGCGCGTTACTCGTAACTCTCGCTACATTCGTGATCTTCCGCCTCACATCAGACTTGACCGTGCTATCAACCTTCTGAAATCCATCGAGACACGTGTCGTCGTTGGTGAGAGAGGCACTGACCCAAGTCTCGGCATTACTCATGTGCCATTGAAACGCTCCGGTACGCAGGTGCCGGAGCTCCGAGAGGGCTTTGGTGAGTTCGTCTACCGAGTCGGATATCTGCTCCACACAGTCGGTGAGTGCACCATGCTCTCGCTTGCTCCCGGTACGGAGGCTCTCGAGTTGGGAGAGGTAGTCGGAGACTTTCCGGGCGCGAGAGAGGCTGACGGTGACGGCGGCCTGAGCTAGGTCGTTGGGGGTCTTGGCGGGACCCGCATAGGCGGCGAGCGTTCGGAAGCAGAGATTGGGGTAGCTAGCGTGGACGCACGATGAGCGGACGAGATCTTGCGTCGGCGTTTTGGAGTTGCGTGCGGTGGCGTAACGGGTTTCCGAGGAGAGAGAAAGGAGGAAGAGAGAGAGGATTGTGAGGAGAGAGAAACGAAGCACCATTATTTCCGAATCTTTCTCACTGGTTTAAGGAAAAGTAGAGAGTGAGGGAACAAGAGAGTGAGATTGGTTAGCTTCGTTTTATAGAAGCTGGTGCGTAGGATAGGAAAGTGTGCCATTTTTTTATCCTTGATTTGGATATAAATGACGAGAATGCCATTGCTTTCTTTTGTTTTGCAGTTGCATGCTCCACAAGAAAATTAGAACGGAGCAAGACACGTAACACCATGAGGGGTATTTATGTCTTTTAGAAGTGACAATAATCTAAGAAAGGTCATCAATGTCCAGGAAAAAATTATGTTTCCTGCACCTAATCTACACTGTAACGTTGCATGATTTCTAGAGATAAAGAGCTGCATTCGCCATTTATGTTTCAACCTAGGAAAAAGACAACTTAGCCCATCGATGCAGAACATTATGTTTTAAAAAACAAGAGCAATTACGCCATTCAGTCGTTCCAAGGGTAGTTTAGGTAGACTGGAAAAAGATAGCATGGGCCAGTAATTGCACCGCTGCATGTCGTAGCATCGTCAGCACGAACAGTTTGCAATTATTTTACTCTAATTTCTGCAGCTAAAATTACTATTTTAGGGTTCCTTTTTATCACGTGACGAGCTGTCAATGTCATGGCCTTTTCTTCGAAATCAGCTGTGGGCTACGGTGTTATCCACCATGTGGGTGAACAAATATCTCATTATCTATTTACCACCACATGAGTCAATGATTCTACGGTCCTGATGATCCTTCGTTTGAATTTTTGACAATTTCGTTTTAAGCTAGTTAAGATCACTATCAGATTAGGTTTACCGTCTCTCACCGACTCAGCAGGTAGTAGGGACCATTATCTTTTTCTGAAATGGGAATGGGTGGATGATCAGAGTATTTTATTTATGCATACTTCTATTCATATTTAATGAAGTTAAAGATTGTGCCTTTTGTGATAGTTTATCATAAAACTTAATCTAGATACGAATCTCCATTCGAGAAAGTCAAAAAGGAATCCGAGAGAGCATTCAGTCCAGAAAGCAACTTCTAATACAAATTCTAAAGGGAAGTAGAACAATTTTTTTATGCGTTATCTTCTCAAAAATAAATACCTAATTAAGCAGTGTCAAACATAACATAAAACTAACCGAGTCTCTACACTGAGGATGACTCGACCACTCCACCACAGTGGAGAGATCGGTTCGAACTCAGATCCTAGGAAATGTCCTATAAACGACACAACTAATGAAAGAATCAAAAGAAATTAGTGAGTTATATAAGGGACGCATTATTTAGAGGTGGGTCTTTAAACATGTGATGGAGGGGCCGTAAACCACAGCCATCTCAGTTAGGTAGATGCAGTCAATATCGAAATGATGGCCGCGAAAAGTTGTTGATTTTTAGGGTTTTGGTGGGAAGTTTGGTCACAGTGCAATTTCACTTGGTGCCCGTGCCACCCACTTAGAAACTGGGCCAACAAACATCCCGACCCAGTGTCATCTCCATTCCGTACCCCCGATTAGAAACAGAGACAAGGATACTGCTTTAATTATTGAGCCAATAGGTCTGTGGAACCCACCAAACAAGTTTGCATCAAAATAAAGAAGTTCGTACAGAAGGCCAACACCATTACACTCACACCACTAAGCTACAACAACAGTTATTGTTGAGTTTAAGTGAAATATTAATGTTATTCAGTGTTTACATCATTCGGTCGGGTCGGATCAATTTAACATAAACTTAAGTTTGGCCCAAAAAAATAATCGTGTCTTAAATTTCAGCCTGATCCGACCCTACGAGCTATAAAGGAATTGTGCTTAAAAATTACAACCAAACAAGTCATGCGACGTGAGTGCCATGTCTAAAAACTGAAAATTAAATTGGCTATAAACTCATGTTACTATCCAATATGGTTACTATTATTATTGGCTTATATAAATTTGCCAACGGTACAAGGAGCTGCATTGAATATGAAACTTGAGGCATTGTCAGAAGGACTTTTTAGCTTGTCTTAGCAAAACAAAATACAACTATAACACTATAAATGCCACAAAATGCAAGCTGCCCCAAGTGTTTTCGTCTGTCGCAGTTAATATTCGTGTATCCTTGGCTTGGTGATGCATATTTCAATGGCCATGTTTTAATTGTTATAGTTATTCTTGATGTTATAATTTTTAGTTAATTTTAGCCTGATACATGGTGAATCAACCATATTTGTATTTTTCTTTTTTTAATTTTATTTTGAAATTATCACTAAGACAAGATCTTATTGAACCATTTGATATACGTTGTTGAGCCGTTCTCTAACAGCATAAGCTTTTAGAGTAACTGGTGTTTAATATGGTATCAGTTCAGGAGGTCAAGTAATCAAATCCCGGGTGTATGTTTACCTCGGTGTTCTCCCACAAGTATATTGTTCTCATGCGGAAGGGTCTTGAACCATTTGATATACATTGTTGTGTCGTTCTCTATCAGCTTGAGCTTTTAGAGTAATTGGTATTTAACATAGTATCAGAGCAGAAGGTCAAGTGATCTAATCCTAGAAATGTGTTTACCTTTGTGTCTTGTGTTCTCCCTCAGATGTATTGTTCTCGTGCGAAATCTGCATGTACGGAAGGATATTGAATCTGCATGTACGGAAGGATATTGAACCATTTGATATACATTGTCGTGCCGTTCTCTAACAACTTGAACTTTTAGAATAATTAGTATTTAACAGATCTTAGATGAAAATGACTGCTTAATTTGTTAATTCTTCCTTTATATAATGTTAGTGGATGATAATGGGGTGGATTAAATAGATAACCCGTCCTGTCATGTTCTTAATGGTTCAAGTTTGGTAGCTCTTAAATTGGGTTCGGATCAGGTTGAGGTTTGGTTCAATTCGACTC
>JAUPMG010013173.1:0-14519 GCA_031762675.1 Pachysandra terminalis
ACCTGTGGTGGTTTTGATAACTTTATTGATTCTGATGAGAGTCTCTCCAACCCAATTGCTGACAGTCTCTGAACTTCTTCATTTCCTGTTCTAATGAGTAGTTCTGTGAATACTGATGTGAAGTTGTGGTTTTTGGCTAGAATTAGTATTTGGAGATCATATAGTGTAGTTGTGAATCTGACAAGAATGCCTACTAGTCCTTCCAAGTACAAATTTGCAAACCTGCTTGTTCTTGTTCCACTTCTTTGGATTTCCTTGATTGATTGAAGAATTAAGGGGACTGTGTTTTTGTGGAGGAGGGCTCGATTGAGTGGTAGGTTCTGGTGTGGGAGTTTTGCTAAGAAGTTTGCTGAAACTGCGTGCTTCTCAGTGATTCGAATAGTTTCAGTTGGGTTCTGGATAAGATTCTCAGGTTGCCCTTTTGTTTTGCAGAGTCTATCTGTTAGTGTGTGGCCCATGTAGGGTGAGAGTATAATTAGTAGCTTAATTGCTGCAACCACAAGTTCTTCGTCTGGGGCATTGATGAGTTCAATCAGGGTGTAGCTTGCTTCGGTTTCTTTGACAATGGAGACTATTGTGGCTGTTGATTTGGGGGATTTGGTTAGGCAAAGGAGGATTTTGATGAGGCTGGTGTTGAGTTCATCTGGGCTCGAGTTCTTGAGCATGTGTATGATGTTGTATATAACATAATCTGAAGCCATTGTGTGACCATGGGTGTTTACTTGGATGTTTTCTAGAGAAATCTCAGACTCGAGTACGTTTGCAAGGATTGCAGCAGCTTCCTTCTTTGAGTTCATTGGTTCATCGTAGATTCTTCGTGTGAACACCTCTTCTACCATAATTGGTACAATACCAGCTTGTATGAGTGTTTTGCTATTTGGTTGGTGAGATGATATCTGTATTAGGGCATTAAATGCCGCCTTCCTTGTTAGTGTGTTTCCGTTGTGCACCATTTTGATCAGGACTGGGGAAGCTCTCTCGGCCACATTAGTTTTAGATTCATGCCCAAGAATAACTTCTCCAAGGTAGCTCCCCATTTCGATCTGCATCTCTTCGGTCCCTGTAAAGTTTTTAGGAAGGTAATACTGATGAGAGGATGTATAAGTTTTAAGACACTATACTGCAACACATTTGAGCTGATTTGGTTCTGCATACTATAGCCTTGTAGTTAAGTGTCTGGACTCTCAGTTTGTTTCTTTCTACTCAAGTCTCTGGTTTTCTTATTTAGATGGGTTTTGATCTGTGATACTTATATGTAATTGTTAGTAATCTTCTCTTTTCAATAAAATGATTTCATGAGTAGAAGTAGCATAAATGTTGTGTTATTTTATGAGTAACCATTAAACGATAGATTAGCACAAGGATGATAGTAGAAATTACCTTGAATAAGATGATTGAGAAGGGGTTCAAAGAAGCCATTTTCTGCCATACACTTGATGTTGTTTAGAGATTTCTCCAAGTTCCTCAGGGTTTCATCTGCTTTCTCTGCACCGAAGGCATCGGAGATGTAGCTGAATTTGATTGTAATTAGTAGTAGAATCCCCCCAGAAACAGATCCAATCATCTCACACAATGGTTTATATCTTGAAAGTTCAAGCAAGAACAACAAGGATGCATGCTTTTCTGGAAGGTCTTTACTCGACAACATCTTGATTGTTGTTGAAATCGCCCCTGTTTTGGCAATGAATTCCTGCACACATACCCACTAAACTAGAATTTTGTATAGGAAATAATTGCCAATGTGTCAAATTACTCCTTATGTCTCTGGTTCAGGCTGACCATTAGTTGGACAACATCCATAGACATACTATAAAATTAAGACATATGTCTCTCATTCAGGCTGACCTTTTTTTGGAATGTCCGTGCTGATGGTCACTCGACCACTCCCCCATAGGGGGGATGCGGATTTGATCCCTAGACCCTCCCCACCATAGTGTTACGTATCGGCCGATCTGACTTGGGATCGGCTCGAGACGAGTCACGATCCCAAGCCGATCCCGAAAATTGCTAAAGTTTTTCGGATGAGTAAAATCACACGATTCAACATGGATCGTCTAACTTCCTAACAAATTTTATGATTTAAAAAAAAAAAAAAAAAAATTGGGCCATGTTTGGATTGGCTGATCCTGAGTTGGATCGGTGATCCAACTTGATATCGGACCGGGACGATCCCCGATCCGATACCGAGTTTAAACACTATGCCCCCCACTCTATCCCTCTTTTGAGGGGATGTCCTACCAACGTCCCAAAGGACGGGAGGATACTTAAGTTCACGATTATGCCGGGGAAAATAGAGTTATACCTTGTTTTCATTGTCCTCCGCCAGTTGTCGCAATGTTTCCAGTGTTGCGCACCTCACCTTTCTGTCTTGATACTCCAAAAACTGTGCCAGTAGTGGTATCATACCAAAGTTGCGCACCTGTTCCTTATTGCTTTGCTTTCGCCGGCAAAGTTTTTGCAGATCTTTCAGTGCCTCAAGTACCATATTTTCTGAACTGGCTAATGACAAATCAGCTCGTGCAACCTTGATCCTTGTTACTTCATTTCTGTCCTTCCACTGTTCTATTGTAGCCTTTAAAGCTATATTGGTGCTTAAGAACTTATTTGCCAGTTTTTGCCCAGTGCATGGGCAGATGGCATCCTCTGAACCTTTGAATTTTGTGAACCACCCAGTTACAGCCTTCCTCTCATAGGTCACACCACTTGCTATGGTGACTGGGTCATCCATAATCTTCTTTGTCAATGGACAAATGAAGGTCTCATACAGAGGCTCCATGGACGAATGAAGGTTTCTCGTAGATCCATTGTTCGCTTTGCCACTGTAATTCATGCTCCTAAGGAAATCCATTAGATGGGGAGCATCAAACAATTGAGGATTCTCGGTGGGAACGTCGACGGGGATGGGATAGAGATCACTTTCTATTGATGCTTGTTCTTCTTTTGGTATTTCTGAAGATACTATCTCTAGTTTTGGCTTTTGGGTCTCTGATACCTCTTTTTTGCTAACATCAAATTGAGCATTTTGCATTTCCCTTGAAAGAGATCGAACTGCAATTTCTACATATTCTTGTCCTCCAAATGTCGAAGATGGTATTAGGCTTAGTCCCTCCCCCACACTTTTTATTACCCCCTCCAGTTGTTCTATTATGCTTCTGAGCTCAGGATCTGAAATTGGATTGGCTCCTGTCTGGCATTTTCCCACAAGTTCCTTAGCGTGATTGATGCTCTTGGATAGAGACTGTAGAATCTCCACTGCATTTGGTGGAGCATACTCGGTTCCCTGTAATTCTAGTATTACTGGGGAAGCACGAACAAGGTAGCATCCAATTTCCATGAAACTCTCCTTTTCTTTCTCCACACACAAGACTGAGCCAGTGATCTCCAAAATAGTTTCCAATAGGGATTGAAAAAGAATCGTGATTGAGGATTTATCTCCTTCCACCTGAAAGAAGTAAATGAGATGGGTTAATTCCATAATGGAATTGGATTATTCACAGTTTAATCAGTACATGTAATGTTTGCTTCAGTCTTCTGGCGTGTGTGCTTGTGTGACTTTTAGTTTGAGAGGGGGGGAGGGAGGATCAACATCAGGAGTTTCTGTCCCTTTGATCCTAAACTATAAGTGGTGGAATCTCTAGAGACCTTTGAAATATTTTTATATGGCCAAGTTTGAATAAAGCTTGGAACCTCTTGATGTTTTCTTGTTTGTTCATTAATTTCACAAAATTCAGACCCTGTTGTGGGTGTATCATCAATAGTAGTTAAAGTATAACAATTTTTTTTTTTTGATCAGTAAATAAGATGTTCTATTAATGCTGCCCAAAGGCCAAAAATCTTACAGTAAGAATATGTAAATACAGGTTACATACCCACAACAAGAAAAAACGTGTATTTAGCTAATCGTCCACCAAATTTGACACCTCTTCCAACCTCCTAAGATATTTCTTCTTAGTTTAAGATCCCAAGCCCAACCCCCACCTTGTCTAATTAAATGGCCCTTTACCCAATCGTCCAAGTTTACAGCAATTGTTGCCACCCCCAGGAAAGCCTGAATCAATGATTCATCGCCACACCACACATCCTTCCAAAACTTTATCTTATCTCCCTTCCCCACTCTATAAAACTTATGGGTGTTCTTCAGTGAAGTGACCAAGAACACTGATCAATCTCATGATCTAGTTTCCCTCATGTAGTTTACCCAGCACATCAGTTATGCTTATTATACCACTGAACAATTGTATTGTACGTTCTATTTCTTATGAGTATGCTTTTACTGCTACTCCTAGTTTAATGAAAAAGTCAACAGAGATGAAACTGTCCCCAACCACCTACAGTTTGCTAAAATGATTTTTGTTTTCCATAAGTTGATTACTGCAACTAAATTAAAAGAACATATGAGATTATCAATGCTTGAAAAGCAAAAAATTATCCCCGGAAAGCATGAAAATTTCATTTCAAAACCCACTGAACCATGAAAAAGAGAATGAAAACAAGAAAGAAAAGTTTATACCGACATCTGACTGAAGCCGCAACCTGAACTGGATTTGCCGGTATGAGCATCCAACATTGCAAATTCAGAGGGCTTCTTCACTCAAGTTAAAGGAACATTTGTCACACATAATATTATATATTTGAGATTTAAGCTCATGAACTAGTCTTAGGTAATCTCTCTTATTCATTTTGTTATCCTACTGGAAATTGAATAAATTCTGCTTCAAAAGTCAAAATCTCTCTCTCTCATACACTATATATATATGTTATGCTTTCAGGTTGATACTAACAAGCAAGAGGTAGACTTGGTCAGATTGACAAGGACATGACATCGTCCAACTTTCGACAAGTTGTATAAGGTATGTGTTTAGCTTATTAATTTTTAAGGTTTATTCCATGAAATAATATTGCATTGGTCATTGGTACATTTGTTCTGTGCTTTCAAGAAAAAAAAAAAAATTGAAAACTGGTGACACATACTGTCAGTTTCTAGTCCATTTTTGGATCCTTGGACCAAATTTCAGCCATACGATTTTCGTCAGATGGTTCTAATTCCCTGTGATTCTTTGGTTATCTTTAGCTATCACCATCTTGGTGGTGGGGGTGGTTAGAGAACAGGTGAAGACCAAAGAGTGAAAAACATTAGAAAATTTGTATTGATTAGCCCAAATGGAATAGACAAATATTATTTTAAAATGGGTATTTGTAATAATTGCATCTATTTAAGAGTAGTATCAATTGGTTCGGTTTAAACAAAAAAAAAAAAAACTGATCGAACCAACCAAAAAATCTGGTTTGGTTTGGTTCGGTTTTTTTCCCATTTCAATTTGGTTCTGATTGAAAATTTGAGAAACTGACCTAATTCAGTTTGGTTTATGGTTAAGGCTTCGGTTGAACCAAACCAAACCGAATATATGTATAACTAAACCTTAAATCAAGTTATATATATATATATATATATATTGTGTGTGTGCGTGTGTGATTAATTTTCTGTAGTGAAACATAATTTTATTTGGGCTTTAATTTCCTGTTGTTCATATTGGACCTCAACTGTATCCCGAAGCTCATTGGATAGCTCACATAAGCAGCAGCCTTAGTCCATCCATTTTAAGCTAGCCCAACCCCATTCGTAACCTTAACTCTACCTATATGGCGTGTTTATAGTTTTGAAATGACAAATTTTTTCTTTGGCTGATGATTTTACCAAGACCCTTGGTTGAACATAAGGGTGTACAAATAGGCCGTACGTGCCGGCCCGGCAGTTATTATTTATTGTGCCGTGTGTAATTTCGCACCCTAGACCCAACACTGCACGAGGCACGATTATTATCGCGTTGGACCGAACTCGTGCTTTAACCTTTAATATGGCCCAAAAACCAATCATGCCCCGTATGGTGGGCCTGGGCCATGACCCAGACCCGGTCATGATTATTATCATTGCCGTACTGGGCCGGGCTAGTTCTTTAGCCTTTAATATGGTCAAAATCTAATTCCTTCCCGCGCCAAAGAGTACCCGGGTTGTGCCGTGCTATGGGCCATGAACCCAGGCCAGACCTGGCATGAGGCACGATTATTATCGTGCCATTCTGGGCCAGGCTTGTGCTTAGCTTTTAATATGGCCAAATCCAATCGTGACCCTGTGCCCAATCATACTCGGGCTGTGCTGTGTTGTAGGCCCATGAACCCAGGAACAACACTGTAAAGCCTATCATGAAGTGCCGGTGTCGTGCTTGGGCACGGACCAAGCGCTCCAGCCGGGCTGGCACAAGCGGCCTGGTCCATTCGTACACCCCTAGTTAAACATGTCATGAACCCTTTAGCTATGGTGGGAAAAAGGGGCAAAAAAAAAAAAAAAAATCAATACAAACTGAAGAATATAACCTGAGCACAAATCAGGTACAGGGAACCGTATCTGCTCCAATCAGGTGTAGCCAAGTTGGGTGATGCCGATTATATCTGACGTGGCAATATTGATTAAATGAAATACATTCTTCTTTGTTGCCATTGGAACACCTAATCCAGTGGTGGCGTATGCATACACCTTTGTCTATAACGGGTCAGCCTGTTACATGTGTCGTTACCATGACCATTCTTCTTTACAATAGAAACCAACAATATTTTTATAAGGAAAAATTAAAATAGTTTATTACAAATTATTGCCCAAAGATAGGAGTAGTTTATTGCGTCGTTAGACACGTTTCTATTTATTACTTGTTTTGCCCCCACGTGCTACGCACGTGGTTGCATCTAAATTGTTAGTATTCGTTATGAAAGCGTTTGAAAGAACAGGAAAAATAATTAATAAAATGATTATGAAAATTGTAGTTACGAACGTAACAATACTAATATAGCAGAGGTGTGTGTTACGTGTATCTCAAGGAGGTGAAAGGAACATAACTATCCATTATGATGGGAAGCTGGTAGCGCAGGAAAAATTTATGTTTGTATGAAAAAGACGTTAGATTTATAAACGAGACAATAGTAAAGAACACATATATATATATATATAAGTAACCGCAATAAAATGTTACATAATTTAAGCATTAGCAACAAGTAGTAAGTAGACATTAAACGAGATGTACGAAGGAAATTAAATAAGCATAACAAGTAGAGATTGTAAAGGTAAGTAACGGGGTTTAAGTTGTGGTGGTCGATGAAAAATCAAATGTCTTCAACTTAGTTGACATGCCATTTTGCGAATATTTTATTCTCATTTGACTTTGCATTGCATTCCATACGAAATAAGCGTTTCTTTGTAATTGCGTTGTTGTTGAAGTCATTCACGAAACTGGCTAGATCCTGATTGATATACATAATTAGAGCATAACAATTTGCAATGTATTGAGAGTTAAGTTGTACTATTAGGCATGAATTATAATATGTATATGTAAATTGAACTTGCCTTTGCAGTCATTCCCATAATTTTTTCAGCAGATGACTCAATTATTTTTTCAGCATGACCACCAAATATCGTGAAATCGATGGTAGTTGTCTTGTCTTGCAGGGTGAGACGTAGTAGGCTCCTACATGGAGTGAAAATTTTAATAAAGTCGATTGATGCACATAATTATTAGCAGTAAGTTTTTTGGTAATCGAGGTAAAGGATTTTTTTTGTTTTTTTGAAAACCTTGGTTTTGCTATGCAATTAGTTTGGTTGCATTTGTCGCAGTTAAACTTTGTGTTGACTTCCTCTGTTGTTCCTACAGAGCATCTATTACAAGACATATACCATAAGCGCTGGTCGATATCAAGCTTACAAACCGTAGCCTTTATCCATGCAGGTGCACACTGGTGAATGATAATAGCCATACCTGATGATAAGAATGTATAATTTAAGGGTAAATTGTAGTAGAAATACATTGATACAAACCAATTGTAGTAGATCATGTATAGAAACAGTCTTCAGCTTAACAAAGGGGCTTGTAAGGTTAAGATAGGCCTTTTGCTTCTTGACTTCATATATCGAAGGTTGGTTTTCCATGCACCTAAGTGAGGAATGAAATAATATAGATGATTATTTGTGCGAGTTAGAAAATAGTAGGTAAGTTGTTTGGTATACCACAAGCGCAAGTTCTTCGCCTCAACAATATCAGGATTTATGATAATTCTCGTGGATGACTTTGTTGTAAGTGAAACACCTAGGTGGCAACATTTTGGAAAGGGTTAGAAACCTTATGCAACAAAATCATTGTAACACATGTCTTATCATTGTAAGTTTTGATCTTCACATCTTTAGCAACAATTATTGGTAGTTCTTCCAGGATATTGCAAATTTCATCACACTCATTGCATGTAAATTCATCCCATGTAGATAAACGAATAAGCTTCAACCTATAAAACAATAAAAGAATGAATTAATAAATTTTACATGGCTTAACATATTACAATAATGTAAGGTTATATATAGAGAAGAAACTATTAAGGTAACTTACGTTTGATCGATAATAAGAACATCTCGAACTCTGGATGATGAGCCTGTTGTTTTGGATATGACACTCTTCGTTGGAAAGACCTCAATGGCAATACTCATAACATCTATATATAGGATAAACATGTGGTGGTTGGGCAGTTAGAAATAGTATATGTTAAGTACAAGGAATGAGTAGTTGTATTGAATGATTACCTATTGGCATAGATTCAGATAGGTGTTCTGACAAATTAGACAGTGGAATGAAATTACTTATTATAGGGATTGTCTCCATTGGATCACCTATCGCTTCCTTAACTTTCGTATATTTGTTGATGCTTAATTGAAATTCATTTTCAACAATCCTGTAGTCGGGGCTAATTCGTTTGACAGAAGTATTGGAAATGAAGTAAACATGATCTAGGAGAAGCTTTTGGTCAAATGTCTCAATATCAGATTCGAATAGTGTAGCTTGTATGCGGGTGCCCTGCAAGTGTGAGACGGAAGTTTAACGTAAACGTTTAGTAGAGTGTAACCACAATGTATGTAAAAAAGGGGACAAACCGTTTCGTCAGAAAGGATTAGATGCTTAAATTTGTTGGTACCACTCCGCGATTGTCTTGTGTGCCTTTTCTCTAAGACGCGGAGTTTGACAGTCCAATTTCTTGTACGATCAATGATCTGTGATAGCAATTGATAATCTCGTGTCATTTCCTAGACAAAAGAAATTGAAAGTTTAATTAGGGTAGAATTTAAGAATAAAATATTAAATTAAGTATGCTTGAGAGGAACAAGTAAAGTCAACGTAAAATAGTAGGCGAAGGATAAATTGAATTGTAAATATGTATGTTGTAAAAAGTGATATTACCATTTAAGAGCAAAGTAATTACTATGAAGCTGCCATTTGAAGCACCTCTTGGAAAACAACATTTTTTGTGCAATAACAATTCCAGTCATCATTATTTGGTTTTAGTAGAACTTTGACCGTGGAAGATGACTTTGCTCGTGATAGTGCAACGTACAATTGGCCATGATTGAAAACTGGTTCATGCAAGTAAATTATTACATCTTCTAATGTTTGACCTTGTGCCTTGTTGATTGTCATAGCAAAGCTCAATCGAACTGGAAATTGCTTTCTCTTAAATATGAAAGGGTATTTATCAACGTCACTTGGCTGCAGAGGGATACGTGGCAGGAACACACGTTTCCCTTTATGGTGCCTTATCGCAATCTCAACATCGATGACATTTCGCTGAAATGCTTTTCATATTAATCGAGTGCCATTGCACAAGCCCGAGTATGGGTCTATATTTCTCAACAATATAATTGGGTAGTTAATCTTTAAAATTAGCTCATAAGGTCGCATTCCATTTGGTGTCAGGCCATTCAAAAATTCTTCTTGATATGTATGACGCAGATCATCAATAGCAGAATCGTAGCTATAGTATCTTTGCTCAGATCCCGGGAACCAATTAATTATAAGGTTGTTGATATGATCGACGTGATTGTTTGTAAGGCACAAAATGGCTCTGTTGGTCATGTATCTTAGGTCATGCGACATGACATCAATGTTTGGAAATATTGTTTCTATTAAGCTAAACCTTGAACTTGCCTCATCTTCATAAGGTATGACTATGGATTTTGGTATTTCGATTTGCTCCCCAATTGTGTTGTGTTCAGTACCATTTTCAACTCTTAGCAAGAAATTGCTAAAGGAAGGGTCAGAAAATGCCCTCATGTTCTTTGTTAAGTATAACTTTTCTAATTGTCTCCAAAGTTTTGATGATACCAAAGTTGTATTAACTATTTCTTGCCGATTGGAACGAGGAACAACAGGTAGTACTTGTCGGAAATCCCCACCAAACACAATAACTTTTCTTCCGAATAACAAGTTCGAATCGCACAAATCTTTGAAAATCATTTACTGCTTCAAAAGCCTGGCGTTTTGCCATGGAAGCCTCGTCCCATATTATAAGCTTTGCTTTACGAATTAAAATTGCGAGACTACTTTGTTTTGAAATGTGACATGAGCTGTTGTCTTCAATATGGATTGGTATTTTGAACCGAGAATGTGCAGTGCGACCCCCTGGTAGGATTGAAGCAGCTACCCGAGATGAAGCTGCTGCAAGTGCGATCTCACCCTGCGATCGTACTGTTGCTAACAATGCTCGATATAGAAAAGTCTTTCCTGTTCCACCCGGTCCATCTATAAAGAAACTGCCTGCCTCATTATTAACTATTCTTTCTAAGATTTTATCATACGCTTGGCGCTGGGAAGCATTTAGCTTATTAGCTGGCAGCAGTGAGATCACCTTCTGTAATTGGTATGGCTAATTCTTCCATAATTTCCTTTGATGTAGCTTCATGTAACTCACGTCCGAGGTTAAAGTTGGGTAAACTATAATTTGTAATATTTTGGCTCCAAAAAAGTGTTGATACTCTGCAATGTTTTACGAATAACAACATTTGTTGGTAAGGACATGTGGGTGAAATCTTCAGATAACGGCCCATAAAAATGCTCCCATAAAGCCCTTGGATCGCTTGGTTCACAAAAAACAAGAATTGTAACAAACAGTCGGCGAAGCTCAAATAACATTTGAAACATAGATGCTTCTAACATACACTCCTGAATGTTATTGTCTGATTCCAGTAATCCATGAAGCAAAGCAGCCTCTCGAAATGATGAGCAAACAGTGGATTGCACGATGAGTAAAGATTCAAAGGAAGTGGGTCTTTTAATGTGATTAAGTAATAAACGTAAGTATCGTTCACCTTCAGCCGGGTTTGCAGCAACGATTCGACCAATTGCATGTCCTTTTTTCCTCTTTCTCCACATCCTATCCTTTGTATTCCATACATAATACTCAGGGAATTGTACGTACAGATGGTTTCTAGCCTGTGGGTCAACTTTATTTGTTTGAAAGAATTATGTGAGCATGGTTCTCGTGATACCCTCATTTTCAATAACGTTTTGTAAGTGTTCAGTTTCACGAAAGCTGACAATCTGAAGGTTAGGAAGGTGTAGTTGTAGATGCATTACAGAGGGGTGCATTTGATTAAGGGGGAACTTGTATATTCGCCACGTTACTTCTTGAGGTGAAACCCATCTTCCAGCTTGAAATTGTTCAATTTCATTAATAAATTCTTCACCAGCTTCATTGCTAACATGAAATATAACATGATCATGGCCCTTATAGATGTATTTGTACAGATATTTGACAACTTTGATCGTCGAGCATATTTCGACATTCATGTGACAATCGAACTTTGATACTAGGTATGGTTGTAAGGGATAACCCAACGATTGTCTAACCAACAGCGCCTTACTTTTACTTTTTCGCCCATTTCTCGTCGTCGATAAATGGGATAAGAATTGCCATCTTTCATTGTGTATTCTGAGTACTGTCGTGGGTACCGATTCTTACAATGACCTTTTTTAGTCATACAGACATTACTAACATTTAAGTCTCCACATGGCCCATGCATCATATGTTTTACCACTAGCTTGTGTAAGTGAGGATGTTCATGTTTGTTTGGAATTTCCGCTGATACAAACCGATCATATTGCTCTGGAGATTCGATCTTATAGGGTGGTGCTAGAATAATTAAGAAATGTACATGGGGTAAGCCTCTTTTTTGAAATTCGATGACATAGGTATATGCAATTACCGGACCAAAAATTTGCCCGTCCAATATATCATGCTTTAATGCTGTAACTTTAGCATGGAACAACCTCGAAATTAGATCTGGTCTATTTTGTGCTTCTTCCGTCGAAAAAAGCTGTTCCTTTATCTCTGTCCAGTTAGCATTGCAAGTCATTGTTAAGAAAATATCTGGCTTCCCAAACCGATGTACTAACGACATTGCATCAAGGTATCGACGGCGCATGTCCCTAGGACCTCCAATGAAAGATGTAGGTAACACAATTTTGTGTCCAACTTGGCGAGTACGGGTTTCACTTGCTGCTATTGAATCATCAATTCCTTGATATAAGTCAGCTCTAATCTTATGCTGGTTGTTTCGGTAGAAGTCTAGTCGAGAAGTCTCAATTTTTACATACATGTCAACTACATATTGTTGTAGCAGTCTGCCTGCATGGAGCAATATCGATTTCTCATTTGGTCTAATCTGAAGCTTGTGACAATAATACTCTCGGCAAGAAACGTTTGATCGAGACTTAGAACTTTGTTCAGAAACTACATCAAAAGAAAAACAGAAGGAATCAGAGTAAAGCTATGGAGAAGAGAAAAAGGTAATTTATGTATTTTATAGGATTGAACGAATGTGATACCTATTTTTTCTTGATGAATTAGACTCCCAGCTGATGTAGAACGTGAGGGGTTTATAACAGTATTGTTCGAGCAACTGCTGAGCCTAGCATTGCGTGCAACTCGACGAATGCCTTGGTGCCATCCTATATCGCCATAAGGGAAAATAAGGGGATATTGTAATGGATCGTAACAACCATAGAAGTGTTTAATTTTGTGGCTAATTCTTGAGTGGCCATAGAAAATTATATCTCGCTCAGCCGGTTGGCCTGAAAAGTTGTTCTCAATCCATATTGCCGCAACTTGTGATGCAGATGGACTATTAAGTGTCTTTTGATCTACTTCAACATCAGATCGAATAATGATTTGGCTTTGTTCTTGAATAGGTAGATCCTTTAACGTTCAAAAGAACGAAGCATAAGGATTAACTTGTATAATGTTTATTAGATGTTCAATGATGTGAAGGTGTAACCGAGGAGCAGCATGTAATCGATTTTGAACTTCATGCTCCGTGTCGTAGAAGTACAACTGCAAATAAGTAGGATGGCCATCTCTCGGAATCAAATCATTAATGTAATGGTAAATTTGGCCTTGGACCTTGAAAGTGTATATGCCCTTGTTCCTTCTTGTAAGGTCGGATCACACCGAACACCCATAGATGTAAACGCGAACATATTATTATATGTTCCTACATATGTTCTAAAATCTGAAGCATCTTCATCAGCTGAAGTGAATAGATGACATAATTCGAAGGGCACACCATTTGAGGCTAACTTGACTTCTCCATTCGAACAACAAAAGCCTTTTGGCTCCTGATAGAATTTCTTTGCACTACAGTATTTGTAATTAGGAACTGGCGAAAGGACGGATTCAGTATCTAGAATTTCTGCTCGCCAACATTTGCTCTGATGCTTACCCTCCGTACCTGCATTTTGTTATTGTTGTCAACAGAACCTGATTTCTTTGATATTATTTACAATTACTTTATCATTGAGATGGTAAAGGGGGGTTTCTCAGTGCCAACCTCTTTTTCGTTTTGTTCTTACTGAGCAAGTGCTTTGTGGGAAAATATTTTGGCTACTCGAAGGTTGTCCAACTGTAAAGGCAATGAGAAGAATTAAATGATGGGTTGTTGTTTCTAGCATGTAATATAATAGAGAGGATTTAAATGTTTAAAATTGTAACAATTTTAAAAGAAGTATGGATCAAGTAATGGTGGATAAGTTAGTAGTAGATCATACCATCTTTGTGAATGTTGCTGGGGTATTAATTTCCACCATAATATCTGGAGCTTTAGATGGCAAAAGTGTATTAGAGGTAGAAGGACCGTTTGACCCGGAAGGGGATGTAGCTATAATATAATCACCAGAAATGGTTAAATTTTTTTGGATGTAAATATATAGCAAATTTAAAAATATCATTTCGACGTTTAACTTGTAAAGATCTGTGTTGACAGTGGGTAGAACATTTGTTGGAAGTTGGATTAACATCAATACCCTTTGCGAATGGAAGTAATTGATTTTGTCTTCTTTTTCGTCGTAGTTCATTCGCTCTCATGCGTCTGTGTTTCTTTTCTTCCTCACTAAGACGTGCATAATACAGACGACTGCGTTGACTGGCCATCCTAGCTTTATCAGCTGTAAGATGAGGAAGGCGTTCATGTGACCATTGAATTGTACAAACTTTGAATGAAAAGATTAAGGCAGTAACATACCTTTCTGTGTGTTTCTTTTCTTCCTCACTAAGACGTGCATAATACAGACAACTGGGTTGACGGGCCATCCTAGCTTTATCAGCTGTAAGATGAGGAAGGCGTTCATGTGACCATTGAATTGTACAAACTTTGAATGAAA
>JAUPMG010013183.1:0-15534 GCA_031762675.1 Pachysandra terminalis
TGTCGACATCTAAACCATGGGACAACAATCCCATGATAAACTCAACATCACTAGGATCAAACATAATTACTTTGTTTGACCCTAAGGTGACGTGCTTCCCTATCGCATCTACCCTCTCAACCAACCATAAGCATAATGACCTATGCAGCATAGTACATTGTAGGCTTAACAACCACCAATTCCTATGCTACATATCAAATCTCTTTGGGTCTCATTTAAATCTTGTACCCACTTAACAAATCGGCCGGGAGAGCATCTTGAAGATATAACAGCCTACAAATAAACAAGAACATAATCAAAGATTAGGCTGCATATACACAAAGCTACATCAGTAATAACATTTATTATAATGGAACGTACCTACCTTTACAAATAAAGAAAATTAAACAAATTAAAACACTCTAACCTGTTTATGTTTCCAGTCAGAAGCACGTGTGGGGCCCACTCCGACATGAACCTGCTTCTCAGCAGCGACCATCTTAACATATCTCTTATTCTCTTCAGCAGGTAAACTTTTCCAAGACAAACTTGCCTGGCGTGTAATCTCAATCAAACAACAAAAAGAAGTTCATTCTAACATTCAATAATTATTTACGTAATCAAAAATTTTGATGAAAGCAGAACTAATATTTGACAAACTATTTCCGACTCATGAGCCCTTATTATCTTTCATGTGTTGTTTCGCAAAATCTTGGCTGCATTAACACAAGGTAAAACCATAGTCAATGAAAAAGAACCTAAGCATGCCATTAATTTAAAAAAAAAATTGTACTCTAATAAAGTTACTTGTATAAAATCCAAGCAATTGAATATCTAGCCTTCGGTGAAGTACTAGCATCTGCCGATGAATATTTTGACTTGGATACCTTTTTAACCGTTGTATTTTATAATGCTGCAAAAAATAAGGGATGAGAACGGGAGAGGAAAACATCATTAATAACACAGATAGTATAGTATAATTTACAATCAAGAAAAACAAGCTACACTATGGCACACGAAACATGAATCCAAGCTAACCAAGTCTACACATCAATAGATTTCAACAACAAATAAATACAATTTCTAATTGTATGCAAATAATTTTTTTTTTTAATTTTATGGTAGTAATATATTATTAGGATCTCCTTTCTAATTGTATGCAAATAAGAAAATATTTATTATTAGGAACTCCTTTCGAAAAAACTTCTAAAGACAAATAAGTACAATTTCTAATCATATGCAAATAGGAAAAGATTTAATATTATAGTAGTAATATAACATTAGGAACTGCTTTCGAAATCATAAGAAAATATCATCAAAAAAATTAGTAGTAGCTTATGCTTTTCAAATAATGCCTACTTATGCAATGCCTAATTCAACAAACCACAAATCCTGTGAATATAATTATATTATGACTAGAATTTGAACATAACTGAGACATCTCAGTTGCATGAGATAGATACCTCAGAACTTTGAGGATTATAATATCATGGCCATATGAAGGTCAATTGATTTCTGATTACTTAAAAAGGTACGATGTCCCTGAAAGAAACAACGGTTAATTGATCACAAGCACTCAAGCAAAGCGAAACTCTGCCAGGGAGTAATTAAGGGCATATAGTGGTTAATAGATTTCAAGAAATACTTTGTGAAGAACAAAAACATTTAAAAAAAGATTCATACATTGGTTAGATTAAGCCTAAATTGGATAACTAGGTCAAGCGATGCAAGAACCATCGATGGAGTAGGAAATTCTAATAGCGACAATACCTTTAAACCCAACGATACCCTAACCTCAACAACCAAATACTAACAGAGGACACAATTTTAATGCCAATGAATCAGTTGGTTGAATGAACGTATTCAAATGGTACAAACGATCATGAACTGATGAGGGAAAACAGAGAAAAAACGAAGGGATCCCAATACAAAGAATAAGAAACAAATGTAGGGCAGGAGATGGAGATTAAACCAATGAAAGTCTAGAAAATACCTTAATCCCAAGGAAAATGACGAACTGACGAGGGAGAAGAGGAGGAACACGAACAGAGACGAGAGAAAGAAGAGAGAAAACCCTTTCGTTCGATCGAAAAAAGGAGGGAAGAAGACACTTTCAATGTTTTATAAAAGGGGGTATAATGTTCGTCTCCCCTTCAATTTAATTTGTATTAAAAAAAAGGGGGGGGGAAAGGCAAAAGGGCATTTTAGGAAGGAGTCGTCTAGCTACAATGCAGGACCACTTGTTTAAAATATGTTTACAAAAAGTATAAGCAATCCTATTAGGGTCTAAAAAGGGTGACTGACTTTTACTTATTCGTATAAAGTATAACGAAATATGAGTTCCCCCAAAAAGTTTTAATAACTGAAACTTTGACAAATGTCTAGAAGTACTTATCCGACAAGTGGCGCACTGATTAGATATGGTCAATGTATAGCTTTGGGTCGGTTGACTCCGGTGGCCCGATATCTGGGCTTGGACAGGTTACATTTGACCACATGATCAGACCAGACCAAGATATATAAGCCGTGTCAATTTGTGAGTCACGTTGGAAAAGATCAGTGAAGCCCAACCCTTTCTTATCGCGTTACGATAATGTTTTCAAAAACGGACCGTTCATAAAACCGGTGAGGAGACTGGTGTCACTCAATCCGATTCAAACCCAGATAACGGAGAGATATCATAATAATTCATGAACATACGTAATAAGAAAAATAGAGAAAATCGAAAAAAAATTAATTCACATCTCACAAAGTTAATTGGGAAAGCAGCTTGCAGAAAGGAATATGTTGAAAAGTGAAATTTAGTTTCTCACCAAAAAAAAAGAATGGGAAAAGTTTTTCATATGCCTATTTTACCTTTTATTGTACTAGTTGGATGCCCGTGCTTTGCACGTGGTGACATTTGGAGAAGTATGCTTTCGAATGAAAACACATATTATGTGGTAGTATAATATATATTTTTATACATAAACTTCAATCAAGCATATAAGTTATTCCTTGATGTGTAAAATTAACAAGCCATATAAAGTTTTTTTAGTACTGATGATGAGCCAATTTGTAAATTGAATTGGTCCAATGACAATGTGTCGCGTGGTAATGTCAGAATATAAAAATATGGATTTTAGTCCATTAGAAGAACCCCTTTGTAGGAATGGCATTCCTTCTAATCACTCCTTTTCGACTAAGGGATCCAACTGTTCTAGGATAATCCCTCGAGCTTACTCACTTCAAGGGCCAACCTGTGTTCGGATATCTCCTCGAACCGACTCACTTCGAGGACCAACCTGTGTTGGGACGTTCCCTTGAACTAGCTTCAGTTCGAAGACCAACCTGTGTTGGGACGCTCCCTCGAGCTCGCTTCACTTTGATGACGAACTTGTGTTGGGATGTATCCTCAAACACTCGAATGCGAAGTCCACCCATGTTGGATAACCCCTCATCGCATTGAAATCCACCTGAGCTAGACAACTTTTCCATCACTTTGAGAACTCACCAGTGATGGGGCATCTTCTTGATGCCTGCTTTGTCAAGGGTCCACTTGTGCTGGATAAGCCCTTTTCGCTCTTAGGATCCACTACTCGAGGTTATCTCCTCGAAACTACTACGGCTAGGGCCTTGTCTAATAGGACAACCCTTCGAGCCAACATGTGTATCAAAACTGGATCACATCTCGAATGAGGATATTTGGAATGAGTAATGCACCACTTCGATATTGTCAATCACTTCACGAGAAGTGCCTTATGGCCTACCACCTCGAGATGGCCACTTCGTCACTTTACATATCTTTCAAGAAAGTTTAGTCCCCTCGAGGGCCAATTCATCATTGTAACCAATTGAGTTGCAGTCTGCCATTTCAAAATAATCAATTCGATTTTCGAAGTAATCATTTCAAATGTTGAGGTAACTAACATAATGTTATCAACTTGGTGTTACGAACCACCCTTCGAAATAACCAATTCAAGATTTAGAACCATTATTCGAGATAACCATCTCGAATTGTCATTCAAGATAACCATTTTGACATTTCAAACCGTTATTCGAGATAACTACCTCGACGTCTCGAAACTGTCTTTCAAGGTTACTGTCTCGAGGCTATAAGTCACTCTTTGAAGTAACCATCTTGAACCGCATTCAAGGTGGCTACCTCGACGCGCCTCTCAAAACTGTCTTACGAGGTAACTGTCTCGAAGTTACAAATCATCCTTTGAGGTAACCATCTCGAACCGTTAATTCGAGATGGGCACCTTGGTGTCTCGAACCATTATTTTAGGTAACTGGTTCGAGGATACAACACATTGTTCACAATAACAATTAGATGTTAAGAACTGTTATCTCCTAAGGGAACATTTCCTCGACATCAAATCAACATATCCATACGTTCAGGATATGAAAATTAAGTCTCAAAGACATACAACATGAATTCTTTACTCAAACAAATGGGAAAATAAACAAAGGCTTTTAGAAATGGTGGGCCAGAAAGATAGTCCCATCAAATCCATGTGGGCACTGTCATTTCAATGGACTAATCACCACAGAAAGCGTAGTGCACATTAAGCGTCCTACACAGTAAGCCCATATCGTATGACCTTACCTCAAACCCATACTTGATTAGACACTTTTTAGTTGACTGATGGGGATATGAGAGAAGTTTGGTTATAAAAGAACCAACTATGCACTAAAGAAAGGGACTTCTTCTGGACTTTTTGAACCTCTCTGAAATCTTCTGAACTTCCTGGATTTATGAGAGAAATCCTCTTTTGAAGCTTCCCTTTGATGGTCTCTCTAAACATTCTTGATTAATCTGCTGACTATCCTTCCTTGTTTTCGTCCCGTTCAACTCGCTAAAAGGGGAAACCCTGCATTGGAACGACCAACCCTTGGTTTAGGTCAGTGCAAGTCAGGTTATTTTGAACCTTCCATGCTTATGTTGGTAAGTGTTGACTTCCTTTACAATCACATCTTATCATAATATCAATTAATTAACATATGCTTGTTATATTAATCATTTACCGGTGTGAGCATCACCAGTATTGGTAGTGTCTGTATCATGCATTTACTTCGGAAAGATTTATATCTTAAGCCTCATTGATTTCTTCTAGTGCAATGCATGTGCAGTTGTTAGCGCTCATGTTTTCATTTATCTTTGTAGTTTTCGGAAATATGAACATATACGATCTTTGAAGACAAGTATCCATGGACTTCATATATTCATTAATGTTGTTTTCATGCAAGTATTATAGCCTTGCTATTATAAATACTTGTCAAAAGTGGTTTAATAATAAATAGAACTAGTATTTGTAGACTTGTAATTAGAGCACTGTATCTATTGTTGATTTTGATATTTTATGTGCTTGATAATTGAATAATGTAGTCCATATAAAACTTGCATGCATCATCAAAAAATTTAAAACTTACCAATAATCTGCTTTATATCAAATATTTTAATTAATATAGTGTCATTAGTAAAAATAGTATAACATTTGCAAGCTCAAACAATTACCTGAATTTTTGTTTGTATATCATAGGAGGGGCATTCCTTACAAAAAGAGTACTATCATTTTTTTCAGTAATCTTTCCCCAACTTGATTTACATGCCATTTACTATGGATATTTTCTTTTGTCAACTTCAACAGTTCATACTTTCGATTCAAATGTTTTACCATGCAAATAAGGTAGGCAATAATCAATGAAGATTTCATAAGATGAGGATAACATGGAACATAAGATGAGGATAGCATGAGATAATTTCAATGTATACTTTCATTATTTGAAAAGCATTAGTTTACAAATTACCTTTTTTTCTTCTTTCTGTAAGCGATGGTAAAGGTGCATTTTTCTTTGTACCGAGTTATTTATTGTTGTATTCTTCATTTGTGTTAGTTAAAGTATGCCATGTGAAATTTCAGAATTATATCACAACAATACATATGCAATTTTATATATATATACTTTATTGAAGAAAGTAATGTTATCTATATGAGATTTTTCAATTATAATTATAATAAGAGGCGTTATATTCAATTCACAATTTTTCCTTTTTTATTTAGACTTCCTTGTTGGAAATCTATTATACTTTGTGAATCTACTTCTTGAGTATTGAGTTTCACTTCTTTTCTTTGGTAGGCCCCTCTCTTTTTTTTAGTGCAGTAGTGACACTTGAAGAATGTTCTGTGGAAATAATAGACGTATATTACAAAAACAAATGCTATTGAATATATAATCTATATTACTCTTATTGAATATATAATCAATATACAGTATCGAAGAAAGTAATATCACCCATACGTAGCCTGTTAGTTGAAACTATAGTAGTTGGATTTATATGCAGTTGAGGAGTTTCTTCGTCTTCATCTATACTCACCTATTTGAAATCTATTGTGTTTGGTAAATATGTTCTCTGAGTATTAATTTTTCAATTTTTTTTCTTGAATGCCTCTCTTTTCTTTTTTAGCATAGTAACTTTGTCTCTTCGCTCATTTTTAAATAATGTTCTCTATCCTTTGCACGTCGTGCTTTAAGTTTTGCATTTGTCAAAAATAGTAGATGAAATATATGTATGCATAAGTTCTCATTATATAACATCAGGAACCAATTGGCCCAATAAAATTATATCACAATTAAACCGAATTGAAACAAACCCATAATTTTAGTACGGATAAATACCTCTGAACTGAAACAAACCAAAACAATTTAAACCAAAGTATAGTCTATACAAGTGTGTTAATATATATATATAATATTATAATTTATGCACTATATACGAACCTGAAAATTTATACATAAAATGTAGGTCTTGAAATCTTTTTAGAATTGGATTGGTTTGGGTTTGGAGCTTTCCATTTCAATTCGGTTTGTTTTACGGGTTGGGAAATTCGGCTTTCAATTCGATTCATGTAGATTTTGTTTCAACCTTCACTAACATTGGTTAGGACTTGGGTTGATGCCATCTCAAACCAAACCAAACCGTATTGCACCAGTAGGTATATCCAATTAATTTTTATACTTCAGTCCCAAATAAAAAAATTAAAATATATTTTCTTATAACCCAAATAACTTTTTTAATAATAAAAACAATGGCACAAGTAAAATAAAGCAGGAATCATTTCATTCATATTATTTTATTTTAAAAAACTACTAGTTAGCTTTAATTATAATTTCTTGTGAATAATTTGCCTGTATGTTCTGCTTTGTGTGAGATGCATTGATTAACTTGTCCATTTCTTGTGTTTCAGGCATTGCGGTCACACCGCTTGGAGTATCTTTTTATCATCAAGTGGGGTTGGAATTGGTCGTTTCATGTGATCATTTACCTACTCTTTTTGAGATCTATTTTCTATCTCAACATTTTAATATCTATCCACTCCATTAACAAAAGCAAGAACCAATATAAAATACCCACCGAGTCTGTTATTGAACCAATAGAGACTGTTGAGATACTATTGTGTTTCACCACTGCAGCCTTCACAATTTTTCATGTTAGTTCATAACTACATATATTGGGACCACACACTGGATACGAATCCAATTTCTTCTATAATGAAGCATATTTAGTGATTCTTAATTAAGTTGTCAGTCATGTCAGTTTCTCAAAACAAAACAAATAGAAATTCATCACTTGACCATTTAAGACCAATGAGTCGAAACCTTGAAAGAATTCAATTGAACTTATAGACTATTATTTAATTTAGGTTTTAAAAAAGATATACAAGTAGCCAATAAAGAAAAAAAATGTCTAAAGAATAAGTACAAGGTAAAGAGGAAATAAATTGGAACGGAAAAAAATTGAAAAGCAAAAAAATACTGGTTTGGGTTTTTTTTCCAATATATATATGTATAACTTTTCTTGTCTTTTCATAAGGTTGCAAGTGCAACAGATTTAAAACCTGAATTTGAGTTCCAAAAATTACGCACTAAAAAATTTAAGGAAATTGTGAACTTATCTGTGATGAGATTACCAAGATATATCCAATCTTAACAAGATATGGACCATGAAAAAATCCCTAACTGAATTTTTTAGGCTTTAGTTAAAATGTTATGCGTTTCGGAAAGCTACTCAAACCAGTGGCCCCATACAATTTGCTTTTGATTCCTGGGAACCTTAAAATAAGTGAAACTACAAAACACCTTAATAAATTTCCATCGCGCGTGAGATGCTTCTCTTCAAATTCTACAAGATTAGCAATTATTTCTACAAAAATTGTTTTGAAGTTTTATATGAAATTTAAGTAAAAAAATATTATGCAGAAAGGAAAACTATATCTAAATTTGATGAAGAGTGCTCTGATTTCCTTTTGTTGTACTTTCATCCCTTCTAAGTTGCTGGTTTTCTCGTCCTGTTCTTGCTAACTTTCTCTTGTACTTTATTTGTTGTTGAAGTGGGAAGAAGAAGCTAGCTGGTTTTTGTTTATTTTGGTTGAATTAGAATCTAAGTAGAGAAATGCAAGGAAGAAGTGACTACTAAAGTTGTTAGTACTTGTAAAAGTAAACTGCTGAAGAAGTATATGAGGATGCAGATTGTTTCCTTCTTGTGATGGAATTGTGCTTTGGAAGATGTTTGCTTGATCGTATGGTTAGGGACGGACGATATTCAGAGCATCGAACTGCTAATTTACTGAAGGAGCTGATTTTGGTCATCAAATACTGTCATGACATGACATGGGTGTTGTTCACCGAGACATAAAGCCTGAAAACATCCTCCACAACATCAGGAAATATGAAGCTTGCGAACTTCGGGTTAACAATGAGACAAATGGTAATCAAATGCTAATGACATTCTTAATTTCCAGTGCAAATAATCAGAAAGTTACAATTGCTATCTTTGTCTTTGTCATAATTCAATATTTCAAATCAAGACATCTCAGTTTAAATGAATCTGCATGTGTTATCATGTTACTGTAGATTGCTTCGTTGCAATAAATTTTATTTGCTTAGTACCTGTAATCTGGTCATCGTCACAAATATAGAAGATAGTATTAGTTGAATAACAGAACCCGACTCCCAAGTATAACATGTTTGCTTCTACAATTCAATGGACTAATAGAAAATGTTAAACACCACTTACTCTAAAAGCTCAACCAATTAGAGAACGGCACAACAAGGTATATCAAATGATTCAACAAAAATTAAGCTTAGCCCTCTTGAATTGACCCATGGTTAATACACGCAGAGACGTACAATACAAGGAAGAGTTATATGTTCATGTACCTCTGTTCCAGCTATATTCATTTTTAACAAAAATTTCTCCACTTGGACTAAAGGGTCCATGCTGAAAGAAGGCTCCAACTCCGGCAGATAAACAAACAAACAGGTCCTATCAACAAATATCAAACTCGTTCAAACCCAAAAGGTGTTGTAACTACTGTCAGCAAACTTGTACAAGATCTCTCATTCATTATATTCTTTTCAATATCCATTGTTCAAATGTATGTATATATATACCTCCATTCAACCGAAGAACCAGAGGCTTTGAAGATGGGACTTTTTCAGCTTCAACAAAGTAGTAAAAGAGAGTTCTCTAATGCTTTCATCCACAGGGATGTGTTCAGGAAATTTTTGGAAACTGATCTGTGACTGCCCGGGTAACTTGTTGAATCCATCAACCTCAAAAAGAGACTCCATTGTTGAGCATAGTTGAATCAGAAGTGTACCCATCATTGCCATGATCATCATGAAAGAGTCCTTGGTTTCTGTACACAAAGAGAGAGAGAGAGAGAGAGAGAGAAGTGCATGTATTGTTGAAGCCTTTTTATATGCATTAATTTGTAACGGTGGGAGTGGCTTTTGAGATGACAACCCACCTCTTTGTGTTATGACTGTTTCTCTCCTATATCATAACTTTTATGTAGGGATTAGGATGGAACATATAGCTACTTTTATTGTCTAACGGTTTGTCTACTAAACGGTTGTAACGTTTATACTTTTAGTTAATAGATTTTCTCTTTACCAAAGAAAAAGAAAAGAGACCAACATGGACCAGGGAAGAATTAGAGGGTCCACGTCACATTACGAAGAAGAGCATTTATCTCTTCAACCATAGCTGTCCGGGATCCTTCTTGTCTTGTGTGAAGCATGACGGTTCATGAGTGATCTCCTCTGATAGTAGAGCACAACGGATTAATGATTTTCTTGCACCAAGCATAGACCGTGTGACCATAAAATGATGAGGTGGTGTAATGGATAGAGTGGTGATTGGAGAATTTAGGTCCACAATAAGTTGAATACCTGGTGAAGAATCCAAGAATTTTGATGTTTGATGAGAGGACACTTGGGTTACACAATCTAATTTTTGAATTGAGGATGAGTCGAATGGCTGGTTTGGACGTTCCAAAATCTGAATTGAATTTGATTCAGTTGGGGACTCTTGGATGAAACGTTCTATTTTTTGAATTAGAGATTCTGTTGGGGATTTTTGGATGACCCGTTCCCTATTTTGAATTTGAGATTTGGTTGTTGGGTTGTCTTACGTGAATGATGGAGGAAAAAATGGTGGATTGGATAAGGGTGAAGATAATGGAGAGATCTAGTTGTTGGATGAAGAAGAGGGATAAGATGAGTACTAGGAAAGAGAGTCCTAGTATCCAAAGAATCTTGAGAAGAGTGGGTCCCATGGTTAGGTGATAAGGAGGAAAGGTTTGAATTTACCAAATTTGTAGGAGCTAAGGTGGAACGACCATGGCTTGGAGATAAGAATGAAGAGTTTGATTTTATCGGATTTGTAGGAGGTAAAAAGGAGGACTATGGTTACAGGATGAAGAGTTTGATTTTATCGGACTTGTAGGAGGTAAAAAGGAATGATTATGGTTACAGGATGAGGAGGGAGAATTTAAATTTTGCAGATTTGTAAGAATCAAAGTGGGACGTCCAAGTAAAAAATTGACTTACCTCATCACGTGGGCCTTGTTGACAGAAATTTGAAATACCAACGCCTGAAGGAAAACCAACCCAAGCCATATTTGTTGGAGCAGAGATAATATTCCCATGTGAGGCAGCAACATGAGAATAAGACAATGGATTAGTTGACCGATCTGGCATAGACTTGAGAGGAAATTTAGCCTCATTAAAAATCACATGTCTTGATATATACAGTCGACCAGTCTTGAAATCAAGACATTTGTACCCTTTGTGTATATGACTGTTACCAAGAAACACACATGTTGTAGATCGAAAACTGAACTTTTGTTTGTTGTAAGGCCAAAGGTATGGATAACGGGCACAGCTGAATACTCTCAAAGTTGTGTAGTCCAAAGATGAACTGTGTAACTCTGAAAATGGGGAATCACCTTTTAATACCCGAGTCAGCAACCGATTAATTAAAAATACCGCAATTTGAAACGCATGATCCCAATACTTGAGAGAAACTGAAGCCTGAGCCAATAGAATGACACCCGCATCCACAATGTGTCAATGCTTTTGTTCGACATGTCCATTCTGCTCATGTGTGTGAGGACAAGATACTTGATGATTAATTCCATGATCATCTAAAAATTTATTTAGAGAATGGTATTCGCCACCCTAATCAAATTGAACAGCTTTGATCTTCAAATTAAAATAATTCTCAACATGTCTCTTAAAATGCAAGAACACAGTGATTACATCCAATTTTAGAGCTAATAGATAAATCCAACTAAATTTGGAAAAATCATCTAAAAAATGAACGTAATACCTACAACCATCCACAGAGGAGCAGGGCTCCATACATCAGATGAATTAATTCTAAGGGC
This sequence comes from Pachysandra terminalis, assembly GCA_031762675.1. NCBI lineage: Eukaryota > Viridiplantae > Streptophyta > Magnoliopsida > Buxales > Buxaceae > Pachysandra > Pachysandra terminalis. Next base: position 11,700 of record JAUPMG010013183.1, read on the forward strand.
TTGGTGGACTAAGACAATGACCTTTAAAAAGGTAAACGATGATTTTTGCCAATATGGTAGGAGGGGCAAAAACCATTTTCAATATTGAGAACTAGTAGACTATTTGTTGATATGACTTGTTGAACCGTACGGGAGGTGGGGTGTCCCAATCTTTGATGCCAAACTGCAGTCGTTACCCATTCACCAACAAAGGCGGTGAGAGCCTGAGCTTTGGTATTGTTGAAAGTGTGAATCAATAGTTGATATAAACCATCCTTAATCCGTCCTTTTAGAAGAGCATTCCCCAACTGTGGATCCTTATGCCCACATCCAAAAATATTAAATTCAATAGTAACATTGTTATCTGCAATGAATCTACTTACAGACAGAAGATTCTTTTTAATTTTTGGTACATGTAAATCACCCCTGATCTGTCGAACCTGTCTCTCCACACTGATTACAATGGGCCAGATCAAGTTCGAGTGGGTGATTCGTTGCATCAGAATCGAGATACCAGTTCGAATCAAAATGAGGTGGCTTATTGTCAAGCATCGTAGCAAGTGCAGTTGGCGACTCGCCATTGTGAGCATGGTTGTATCGTTGGTAATAGGTGGTAGCAAAATGCCCTTGGCGACTGCACAATTGGTAGATGAGAGGATATGAATTTCTATCATGTGAACGGTTGCTGCCTTGACGTCCTCCAGAATTGTTTTGGTTGCAATGAGGACCACCGCGATCACTTCTTCGATATCAGCCTTTGTAGCCTTGATATATTGATTTTGATGCTGCAATTGACGAGATCTATTTGCAGCATTGGAATTTTTGTGTTGAGTGACCATATTTGCAAAAGCAAGAGACAAATCAACAACGGAGGAGTGATTCTGTTTGATGCGAATCTCTTGATTAAATAGAAGGTCGTACAAGAGATCAATAACAACCGTTTTCGATCAGGTCATCATTATGGTTACAAAGGACTCATATTCGTGTCCAAGATTGCCCATAAGGTAAAGGATGGAATCTTCATTGGAGACTGGTTGTCCCGCTGTGGAAAGACTGTCAGAAATACTTTTGGCCTTTTGGATATGGTCAGCCATGACCATTGATTCTTTCTTCAAGGTCTGCAACTGGAATCAAAGTTGCATGACACTCGCTCGAGATTGAGACGAGAACATTCTTTCAAGACTTTGCCAAACATATTTTGCAGTGGTGAGGCCTAGTACTTCAACCTAACACACTTTCACTGAGTTATGAGATTATCCAGCTCGGGACTAGTTGATCATGCTTGTACCAATAGGTATATGCCGGATTCAACTCGTGTGTTTCTTCTCCGCGATCATTTGTAATGAATTTGGGAGGGCTTGCCGAATCTTCATAAACTAATTCCATGAATTCATATAATCTGAAGATCGACAGAAGTTGGGAACGCCAAATCTGGTAGTTGGTTCATTCAAATTTTAGTGAAATAAAATGATGGATATTACCAATTGTGGGAATATCGGATTGCACAGTTTGAGCTTGAGTAGACATTTGAGTATGGGTAGACTTTCATGCGGTCGATGAGGAATCCTTGACTGAGAAGTATAAACTTTAGTCAATGTACCTCTGATATCATGAAAGTGTAGAAGAAGAATTGATTTGAATTTCCTTGAGTTAATTGTCACAGGAGTCTTTCCATATATTGTTGTTTCACATTTACAAAAGAATCTTATCTCTAACCGTATGTGGGTTGAGATAATATTTCAAAAACTGTAATACCAGTTTTTATATAGATTTTAGATGGTGAAGGCCAAAAGGGTATGTTACCAATTAAATCTATGATTAAAGCTAAATGTTACCAATTAAATACGAAGATAAATGTAATGTAAGAAGTCATAGCATCATATTTACAAATCCCTTCATCTACCTCATTTTTGTAACAGATATTGGATATGTGAGAATTAATTAAAATTTATTATTATTATTATTATTATTTATTAGTTTTAAAATTTCAAACCATTTATTGTTGATGTGTTGACAATGGGCGAAAGAAGATGACGACCAAAAAACAATGTTTTTGCCTTTAGGAGTAATAGAATAAGTAATTTGTTTTTAATAAAATAGTCTATCAATGCCGTTATAGTTATTTTGGTGGTCTTAATTATGAAAACATATAAAATGCACAATATGACTTATATATATAGTATAACTATAAAAAATAAAATTAAATATACATAAAAAGTGGATATTTACAACCCTTTAAAAAAAGAAGTTAACAAAAAGAAAACATGGATTATTTTACAATCCTCTAGAAAAAACGATCTGCAAAAAAAAAAATGACGACTTTTGTTTGGAAGTTAATAGTTAAGATTAAGGCTATCAACGAGCCGAGCTAGTTCGGCTAGGGCCCGGTTCGCGTGAACCGAGCTTGAGCTCAATATTTAGGCTCACGAGTTGAGCCTGAGCCCAAAAAAATGCTCATTATTTTAACGAGCCTAGGTCGAGCTTGGGTAGGCTCGACTCGGTCATATGTATGACATACATATTCATATATCATATATATTATATATATAACATTATTCAATAAGTACAAAGTTAATGATTTGTATTTAACTCAAATGCTTATTTATTTATTAAGTTAGGACTTAACAAATTAAAATCATAAAAATAGTAATTTAAGATGTAGAGAATAATTAACTTTCTTAAAACTCTTTATGGAGTACGGACTGCAATTAAGACTAGAAAACCCTAATTAATTCTCAAACCCACCTTTAGTCTTTTACCATCATCCCTCACGTACCTTATTCTCCCATCATCTTTTTTCATGATGAGTGACTACCTGACTTCCAAGTTCTGTTCTAAGGTTCTAACAGTGGTGTGGAGGCTTCTTCAGACTTCACTTCTTCATCCTCATTAAGGTAGGAATACAACCCTCTATCTCTCTTTGGATTTTTGTTTTATTTTTCAAATTTTTTATCTCTCTCGCAATTCACAGTCGAATACACCCCCCCCCTCCCTCTCTCTCTCTCTCTCTCTCTCTCTCTCTCTCTCTCTCTCTCTCATTATCTTTTAGTCTTTTATCAGTTACCATTGACCCTTGAGTCCCTTGTTGGTTTTGTTTTGTGATTTTTGTTTTCTTTCAATAAAGAGACCACTCTCTCTCTCTCTCTCTCTCTCGTACTGACGAACATAATCACATAGATATGTTTTTTTTTTCTTTTTGTTGAGCTTTTCACGAGCCGAGTTTGAGCCATGAAAAATTAGAGAGCCTTGAAAAATAATACCGAGCTGGAGCCGAGTCCGAGCCTTGTCCAAATTTTACAAGCCCGAGTTGAGCTGGGAAAAGTTCAGCTCGGTTCGTTTACAGTCCTAGCTGATATTACATACATGCATCAAGAAGGACGCTTTGGTGGTGAAGGGTGTCACGCCCCGATTTTGAGATTTGGAATCTCGAGGATTTCCAAGAGAATGACCTTCGGATCCAAACCTTTGATGCGGCCAAATCATTCAAAACCAATACATGGTCCATCAGAGTCTACAAAATAACAAGCGGAAATCTCATAAATTCTTAAACTAAATTAATCCAAACACAATCTCCAAACCAACTAACAAAATCAAATACAAATGGTTGTCCAACTGGGTCAAAACAATAAAACTAAATCCATAATTTAAAGTAAATAACTGTCATTGTAAAAAATCCAATCAGCAAGTGTCCATCAAGTACTCTCTTGCTCTCCAGGTCCAGCCATCACATTTGTGGATAACCTGTTGCAAGTAAGAGTGAGATTTGGAGGCTCAAGAGGTAAATCCAAGGAAACTACCCTAAACAAATTCACAGTCATATAACAACACCTAATTTCATGCACTTTCCACATAACAT
>JAUPMG010013194.1:0-15534 GCA_031762675.1 Pachysandra terminalis
GTTAATTTAAAATTCTTTGTACTTATGCAAGCACCCAATATATATATATATATATATATATATATATATATATATATATTTACATAATTGATGTAGTTTAATCTTCCAATATAAGGACAATATGATTTAATATTATCTCATTTGTTGTGATCATCAGGTATAAACTTTCTTATTATCGGTTTGGCGAGTTGACAACCGAATATGGCAAGCCTCCTGGGTGAGTTACACTTCCATCCTCCTTCCTTATCCCATACATAACTTTTTTGTTACACCTATAATGGAAAAACAGGCAATTTTAGGAAGAAACCCTATCAATATGATTAAAGAAAAATCAAAATTGTTTTGTCTTTAACAAGGTGGTGGATTACAATAAATTGCACATGAGAATAAGTCAGAAAATCTATTTTTGTGATGGATGGTTAAAAAGATATTCGTCCATTCAAGACGGCTAATCGTGAGATGCATGTGTTACTGTGTAATTTTACCTATTTATGAGTAATAACTGATACATATGTGTTTGCACCCAATGTCAAATCCATGTTTATCCGTCCATCCAATCATCAGTCTGATTATTCAACCTAGCTTTTGATTCAAATGCTTTCACTCTGATCAGGTGTCATTAATTAAGTTAATATTAAAGGTCGTCTAGGATTTAGTAACATTTGATTGGTGAGAAAGGACTCAATCTGATGGCAAAAAGTTCTTGATCGGGCTTTTATGTGCGTGTTTGTGCGCATTCTCCATGATGTGGTTTTTTAGTGAACTAAGTTGTGTAGTTATGGGTCCGAGGCATCGAATTTGGAAAACCTTGAAAGATTAGAGGTTACACATTATAATATTAATATTTTTGAAGGTACTGAACTTTTATTTATTAGAATTCTCTAAGTGACGGGGAAGGGAACAAATTATATCTGAAAGTGTTAATGAATCACAAACAAAATTAATTATTCAAGATTTAAGAAATTTCAGTCTATGCATTCAAATAGTCCATGTTCTTTTTGTAATGATGATGGATGAATTGACAATCATATTGAACTGGGTGTGCCTTAATTTATATTATATTGTAGACAATTTAGTTTTGGTTGACCGAACTAGTGTTTCTTTTCTTTTTTTTTTTTTTTTTGCCTTTTTGATAATTGGCATGAAATATTATTGATGTAGACGATAAACCAATACAACTGAAGATGTAGCAGGGATTGAGATGAATTCCAGACTGCCCATTCAAAAAAGAAAGTAAAGTCATAAAGGAAGCAAACTGCTAAAAAATAGAGTTTTTCTTTTAATAAATTACATTACTCTATTTAAAAAAAAACATTATACACAAAAGTGAACACTGTTCACGGTCACTGTTCACGATTACTGTTCACGAACCTGGGTTTTGTGAACAGTAAATGGTAAAAGTGAGAATTTTTTAGTGTGCTGTATTCTGGTTGTCTGTAGTAGAGCGATCTTTTTCGGAGAACTCCGTTTTAGAATCATAGCATTAACAGAAGAAATCTTTGATCACTGCCGAATAGGAAAAAACAGAGAAGATCTATCTCAATCTATGGATTTCTTCTAGCCCGCAGCTGAATTGATCAGAGAACTTTCTGTAATTTCGATTGAGAGATTTGAAGAGTTTTAATGCTTCAATAGGAGAACCTTGTTGACTGGTTGTAGTTCTTCATCAACCGTCATTGAAGAAGCTGATTTATGAAGATTTGACACATATCCCTGGTTGCAAAGAATTTAGTCAGGGTTTTTGTTTGTAAATCTTTCTTGGATCGTGCGCCCTTATGGCAGCTCCAACCCTGCTGGTGTGTGCCCCTTCTCCGGATGCATCCTCGGATACTCTGCATGCTACTGTTCCTCCTCTTTCAAAGCCTGCTGATGCTGCAAAATCGAATACCCGTTATCGTATGTGCAATTTCTTGGCCAAAGGACCGTTGCTTCGTTGTCTTCCTGCCCTATTGCTCTGGTTGATGTTTCTTACAGAGCTCCATCGGTTCACGAGAAGGAACCCGCTGTTTTCTTCTTGTCGTCGGAAGTTGCTGCTTCTGCAACACCACTTCAGCACGCCTTGGTTGCTAAATTCTTTACGGGAAGACCTCCGGTTGATGTTATCTGGAGCTACATTATCAAATTCTGGGGTCTGAAAGATGATTTCCACATTGGTCTTTTAGACCCTAGGCATGTTGTTCTTATATTTCGTTCTGAAATTGACTTAATCAATGCATGGACGAGGCCACCTTGGGCTGTCAATAGGCATGGGTTTAACCTCCTAAAATGGACGACCAGTTTTGATCTTAAGAAAGAATCATCTATCGTTCCGGTATGGATCCGTTTTCCATTCCTTTAAACTTTTTTCAACCTGCATATTTGAAGCTAATTGCAGGTTCTGTGGAGAAATTTCCTTCAATAGATAAGGCGACTGCTTCCTTATCTCATCTGAGTGCTGCTCATGTTTGTATTGTGGTGGATATCCAAGATGTTCTGCCCCCTAGAATTTGGATTGGAAGTGGCAAATCGGGATTCTGGAAAAAGATAATTTATGAGAAAATTCCTAAATTTTGCCCACATTGTTCTTTGATTGGTCATGCTAAATCTGATTGCCGGAAACTAGTTCATTCTAAAAAGCCTCCTACAACGATGGGGAAAGCCCCTGGTAAGAACCTGAACAAGCAGAAAGGCAAGCAAGTTGCCAATCCCCTAAACCCATTATTGAACAAATCCAGGGATGGTGTTTCTCCATAGGTTGCTCAACTTTTTGTGGATGCTACCGATGCTAATGCTGTGATAAGTCCTATAGGGATTTAGCAGGTTTATGCTCCTATGGGCGATACTTCACAAGTTCCTCAATCTACTGTAAAACCTTTTGATCTTGGTGTTTCAACAAGACCTATCGAGACTCGATGAGTTTCAGATTCTGATCAGCAAACTGATGTTGATACTGCAAAAAGTCCTACAGGGTCTCAACAAACTCCAACTTTGGCTCAGAAAATTGATATGGGTGATACAATAAGTCCTACTAGGGTTCAACAAGCTTTAGTTCATGTTCAGCAAACTGATGTTGCATCGAACTCTTTGGTGATTCCCTTGGATTCTAATCTGCATGATGTTCAAAAAGAATTTAATGAATCTTCGTTAATTTGTAAAGAAGTATATCGACCCAAATCTGCTTCTGGACGTACCATTCATTGAATTCTAAGGTTGAAGTTATTCAATTCATTAAGGAGTTTCAAACTTCCCTTAAAGATATTGATATTGAGAGATTCAATGAAGTTGCTGCTGAAAACTCTTCAATACAGGTCTTACATGCCAATGAGGTTATGGGGCTATCAAGGAGTCAATTAAAGTCTACCAGAAAAAAACTCATGCTTCGAGTATTTTGACGAGAGCCCAATTGCGGCAGAATACCTCCCAATAGTTCCAATGGTGCCAAACTCTTTGATTTGAAATATTAGGGGTATTGGAAAAAACAATTCTAGAGTTTGTCTCAAGAAAGTCTTAAAAGGAATTTAAAGTTTCTTTCCTTGCTCTCCTAGAACCTATGTATGAGCCTGATAAAATTGCTTCCACTTCATTGGCTTGGAGGTTTCAATCTTGCTTTATTGCTCATGGAACCAACAAAATTTGGCTCTTTTGGAATTCTGATCTAAATGTCACTTTAGTTTCTGCATGTTCTCAAACCGTAACTGTAAGTATCACCAACTTGGTTAATGTTGAGTTATATCTCTCGTTAGTTTAGGCTAAATGCAGCCGGTTGGAAAGATATGCTATCTGGGATTCTCTCTACAACTTGAATGCTTCTTACAATGGTCTTTGGATGGTGGCTGGTGATTTTAATATCACCCTTTCTGCGGATGAATTGGGGGTAACCCACCTGATTTGTATGCTATAATGGATTTCTAAAACTGCCTCGTCCAGTGTGGGCTTATGGACATGGGATTTTCGGGTAAATTCTCTTGGTGCAACAATAATCAAGACAATCGTAGAATTTGGGCTAGCATTGATAGGATTCTTTGAAATCCTAGTATTTTGAATACTTGGCCTTCTATGAAGATTGCTCACTTACCTAGACTATGTTCGGATTATTGTGCAATGCTTATTTCAGCTCCGGATTGTAATCTTGGAGGCCCTAGGGCCTTTCAATTTTTTTTTTTAAATGTGGACGGATCATCCCAATTTCGTCGATGTTGTGAAGCATGAATGGAATAAACCTCAGTATGGCTCCCCTTTACAAGTTCTTAGCTTCAACTTGAAAGCTTTGCGCATGGTCTTAAAGAATTGGAATTGGGATGTTTTTGGTGATATATTTCAGGAAGTGAAGAATTTTGAAGATATTATGGCTCTAGATTCTCAATTGGAAATTAGTTGATTTGATGAGACTTGGGAATTTCCTTCAAGAGAAAAAAGCTCTTCATAATCGGCTTCTGCTTAGGGAAGAGAGTTTTCTTAAAAATAAGTCCAGAATTAAGTGGTTGCATGAAGGAGATCGTAGTTCTGCCTTTTTTCATGCCTCTATCAAAGACAGACATAGAAGAAATGACATTTCTAATATTAGACTTCTGGATGGCTCTTACTTTAATGACATCAATCTTATTAAGAAAGATGTCGAAAGCTACTTCTCTTCGGTACTTCAATCTCATAATCATCAAAGCAACTGTAGCTTATTGGATTGCATTCCATCGGTTATCTCTTTTGATCAAAATAACTCTTATTTCAATCCCTTCGGGTAAGGAAGTTCATGATGTGGTTTGTTCTTTGGACTCGGATAGTGCTCTTGGCCCTAGTGGGTTTACGGGCCATTTGTTTATCAAATGTTGGGTGATTATTGGTGATGACGTGGTTAGTGCTGTCCAAAGCTTCTTCTATGGTCATTCTCTTCTGAGATCCTTCACTGCAACTAATATGGTTCTTATTCCTAAGGTGATGCGTCCCTCTCAATTTTTGGATTTTTGGCCTATCAGTCTTTGTAACTTCTCTTACAAAATCATTGTAAGAGTTATTAATAATCGTATGGCAAATATTTTACCATCCATTATTTCTCAAGAACAACGTGCTTTTGTCAAAGGCAGGAACATTCATGATGACATTTGTATTGCTCAAGAATATGCTTCTAATATTGATCCAAAGGTTTTTGGTAGCAACCTTATGATCAAAATTGATATGGCTAAGGCCTATGACAGACTGGAATGGGACTTAAAGATGTCTTGTCCAAATTTGAATTTCTAACCAATGGGTCTCTTTCATTGACAAGTGTTTATCAAACTTTTGGTATTCTATTGTTTTTCAAGGTAGCTTGAATGGTTTTTTTTTTGCAGTCGACTAGAGGCCTTCCCCAAGGTGATCCCCTTTCCCCATCTCTTTTTGTTATTGCTGAAGAGGTTCTTAGCAGAAATCTGACTAAATTTTATTTTGATGGTAGAATTGGTTTGTTCAAGCAAAGAAGGCATGCATTCCTATTATTCACCTATTCTTTGTTGATGACATTCTTGTTTTTGCCAATGGCCAAAGAAACTCTATAAGGAACATCCTTGACTGTATTAATAGCTATGCTAAGGCTTCGGGTCAGTTGGTTAACACCAGTAAAAGCTGTTTTATTCCCTCTAAGAATATGAGCTCAACCAAGAGAAATATGATTGCTGATTTTTCTGGTTTTCAATGCAAAAATTTCCCTTTGCTTGGGGATTCCGTTGAGCAAGGGTATGTGCAAAATGGAGTTTCTTAATCGTATTTTTGATAAAATCCGGACTAGAATTGATGGATGGAAAACTAAGCTTCTATCTTAGGGTGGTAAAATTACCCTTATTAAGAGTTTAACGTTTCCTGTTAAATCTGTTAAGTTGTTGGATGATCTCTTCTGCAAGTTCTTATGAAGTTCGAAAGATGGTCATAGCAAACATCATTGGGTGAGTTGGTTTAAGATTACTAAGCCTTGCAGTGAAGGTGGTTTGGGGACTAAGTCCATTAAGGATGTTATGGCCAGTTTACATGCCGAACTTGTTTGGAACATTTCTAAGGAAAACAACCTTTGCTCTCGTCTTCTTAGTTCCAAATATCTTCATGACAAACATTTATATTTGTCTGACTCCAAGTCTTTAGATTCGAGATTTTGGAAGTTAGTTTTATTTATGAAAGAGTTTGTGCTTGATAACTCTTTGGTAAGGGTGAATGCTCTTTCTTGTTCGACAATTGGTTTCCTCCTACTCCGTTATATCTCTTTGTTATTAATGGTGTGAATATTGATCGTAATCTTTGGGTTAATATGATTGATGATAATGGTCTTTGGAATGCTAGTGGTATCTAGAATTTACTTTTTCATGATATAGCCGAGTCAATTATCAACACTACTATAAGGATCTCAAACTCCATCGAAAAAGTGATCTGGAAGCTCTCTAGTTCTGGATTATTCTCAGCTAAATCAGCTTGGAACAAGGTTAGATATCTCCATGTACCTTTGGTTTGTTCTAATTGGTGTTGGTTTAAACATGTTCCCATGAAAATCTTGAGCCTAACTTGGAAGATTTTCTATAATGCACTTCCTTTTGATGCTAATATCAAGAGACTTGGTATTGACTTGGGTTCTAAGTGTGTTTCTTGCGGAATCATGAAGAGGACGTGGATCATGTTTTTGTTACTGGTGGTCTGGCCACGGGGTTAAAGATATTTTTTGAATCTGGTTTGCCTTTAGTTCTAAGGGATCTCAAATGAATATGCTTCGTGGTGTTCTTCCTTCAGTTTTGTCATGGGAAATTTGGAGAGAACGAAATAATAGGCTTTATGAGAATCGTTTTAGATCGATTGGCAAGCTTATCATTGATATTAAGGGATGGCTCTTTGATATTGCTGGAATTTTAAGAGTGACTAAAGCCCCTTCTTTAATGATACTCTTAGCCTAGCTATTCTTGGGATTCACTCGATATCACCTCAATTCAAGGTTACTTTATTTGTCAGATGGACCCTTCCTATTCAACATTGGGTTAAGCTTAATACGGATGGTGCTAGTAAGCTTAATGGTGATAGCAACGGTAGTGACATTATCAGGGATCATAAAGGCAACTTCATTTTTGCTTTTACCCATTTCTACGGTACTATTAACAACCTGGTGGCTGAAGCTAGAGTGCTCGTTGTTGGGATCAGATACCTGAGACATTTTGGACTTCATAACATTCAGATTGAAACAAATTCAAGGATGGTGGTGGAAATGGCTAATGGTAACTTTAGATGTCATTGGTCTATTTCCTTTTGGATTGATGAGATTGTTGACATTCAAATTACTCATATATTTAGAGAAGCAAATGCATGTGCGGATTCTCTTGCAAATTTTGCCTGCCAAACTCATAGTAACTCCACCTTTCACAAAAGAGAGGATCTTCCTCAATAGACGAAAGCTGCTCTTCGTATTGACTACAGTGGGTTACCTTATATTTGGTGTTGATAGCTGGTCTTTTTTAGTAGAAAAGGTGTTTTGTAATGCTTAGTCTATAAAAGCATCCTCATCGTCCATTTCTACATCATGTGTTCTACTAGGGTAAGGCTCATTGTGTCCCCCTATGTAACTCTTTCTCATTTCTAATGGACAGGTCGGGGTCTTCCCTACAACCCACCTCCCATTGTTGGAGTGCCTTGAAGACGTTTTGGCTTTAAGGGGTTTCAACCAAAAAAAAAAAAAAAGATAACTTGAAGACAGGGCTACCACAGGAAACAGAACAAAAGACATCCGAAGAAAGAACTCGATAACTGAGCATCCTCTAAAGTACATATTGAGCACCTTTGCTATATACGAAACTCACAATTTTTTTTTTTGCTAATCTGTCTTTGTACTCGCAAGATACCGGTATTTAATGTGGATGCAGTGGATCTGATTCTACTAATATGCTGAGCACCTATACTGATCCAAAAATATCTATATATATATATATATATATGATTAGCACATATGCACCCTAAGGAAGTGGTGAGATATTCATTGTGGATGCAATAGTTCTTCTCAAGTGGATGTTCTACGAGTCTCCATCGATATGCCTATGCTATAACGTAGTCCCCTTTTGCCTCCAAATTGGATATGTTAAGCTTTTTAGTTGCTATCTAACAAAAAAGCAAAGTGAGACTTTTTACTATATTAGATTCTTCCTCCAATGTGGCCCAGAAAGAGTGAATGATACCCTCTCTATGTTATCTAAAACCTCCTCTAATAGTTGAAGGTTTTAATTTCCTTTTAAACAGCCATCAAAATTGAGCTTAATCATACCAGTCGTGGGAGGAGTCCACTGCTCTAGGTGAGGTGACGAGTACACTACTTTCCAATCCCTCGAAATATCCAAAGCTAAGTAAATTTTTAAATTATAAGCTGCAGCCCAATGAGAAATTGTGGTCATCATTGTTAATAATAACACGAGTAGAAGAAAAATCTATTCTAAAATATTCTATCATTTTTTCCACCCAGATAGTTCAAAAAATTGCATGGCATATCCAGCTGTAAAGAATTTTGCCTCATTTCAAGATTCTCGTAATCTCCATCAAGTATGTGCATCCTTAATTTATAATGGCATAACCCATTTCATGTACAAAAAATTTAGAAAAAACACCAGATGTCCATTGCTACCTTACCATGGAGAAAAGGTGAGCACCTAATTTCAGGAATATTGTTATGGACTTTTGCAGATCGAAAATAGGCATCAAATCTTGGAGGAATTTCAAGTCTCCAAACAAATCGATCGGAAATATAAGTGACAAAGAGAGGTGGGTAGACAACTCATACAACTTAAAGAAAGAGTTAGGGAAGCATTTTTTCTGGATAATTAGAGAATACTTCAATAGGGCTAGGAGCCAAATCTTTTGATATAATGACTGGGATCGATGAGGATATCTTTTAAGGTACCGGAATAAAGAAACTAGTTTTGAAAAGCCAAACATGTAGCAGAGATATGCTTCCAATGGCTATTATTCTAGCTTGATAGTTAATGCCCCACACATTCTGGTCAATGCCATACTTCTGACAATTGTGTGCCGTAAGCTTTCAAGTCTTAACTAAAGGTCCCTGACCACTGGCTAAGCAGGGCGGGCAAATGCCATTATGCTTGACGATTGTGTGCCTTAAGCTTTCAAGTTTGAACTAAATCTTCATGACCACTCGCTAAGCAGGGCTGTGTTTCTAATCAATGTTTTTCTCAATTCATAGAATTGAAGCATGAGGTATGTGGCTCAGTGGGAGCCTTGTGCCTCAGGAAGTGTGAGGTCTCTGGTTTGAGTCCCTGGGCTTAAATGATACCTGTGGCTTGCAGGTGGTTGCAGGTATCCAGGGTTTACCCAGTTATACCAAGTACGGCTGGGATTCCACGTTGGAAAAAAAAAACTTTGAAAACGATAATAGAGGTGAAGCATTAGTAAGAATTGAAAGCTAAGAAACTCTTGTAAGTGATTACTTCATTAGCTTGGATCAATTATCCATAAAGGCTAGAGTTGGATGACTGAACTGGATTGGTGCTTATATAGTGTCGTATGACCAACTCATTCCACTCAACCTGGAAGGTAAACTTTTATGATCATGGTTCTAAATTTCATTTCATTTCTATTCTAGCTTATCCTTACATTTAAACCTCTTTAACCAGTTTGTTACAATTCCAAGCGTTTCCATGCATTCTCAAAGTTTTTATCTATTTTATTCCATAACATTGGCTGATCTACACGTCTTTTCTCCAGATGACATCATTCCTCGACTGTCCCTTCTCCCCCTCTCTCTCTCTCTCTCCACACATGCACATAAACACGCATACAAGTATTTACACTATGTTGGAATAATGAGGTCATGTATTCTAAGATGTATTCTTATGCAGTTATTTCTTGTCCTTTCTGGATTGCATATGCGTCAGAAACTTTCTCCAAGTAGTTGGCATGAGGCCTATTGATGCCTTGATGGTATTGTTGATATTATGTATGTTTCAAAAAATTCCCCTATTTCACTCCACTGATGCACTCTTCATTAGACTAGAAGAATTGAACGCCATGGGTGATGCTGATTGCTCTTTCCGTGGTCTTTATCCAGTAAGTTGTGAGCTTTGTTAGTATGGTGTTGCAAAGATCAAAATAACCCTTGAGACATTCCTAAATAAGGTCTAAGCCCACAATCTTTAGATTTCATGGTTATCTTCAGTCTTTCATGTTTGCCTCTTTCTCAATAATATTTCTACATAAGATTTCTGTCTTTATATCTTGTGCTTATGCCTCATTTACCTTTTTTTGTCCTTTTATTATTACATTTTTTTTATCGTTCTCTATCCATCATACATATGCTTGTTACCAAAAAAAAATCCATTATACATTTGCTAATATCTTGTGACCAACTTTTGGGGTGGCAGGTATGATCGTGCAAGGGGGGTTGAAATTGGAAATAAGGATGTCAAGCTTGAGTACTTGGAAGAGGCATTCACCACAATTAACTGGATAGTTCGAATTTACAAAGTCAAACCACCCAATAATAGGTGGTGAGGATATCTCTTTGTTAATTGGCGGGACCAGATAGGAACATGATATAAGAATTGGAAGAGCTTGAGTTTTGGAATTATCTACGTTCTTATGAGTATTAGAAATAGAAAAAATCCACTCTATAGAGAGCAGGTATTTATCATATTTAAGACTCTTGTTCACTGGAAACCCTCTTGTCTGATCTCATTTATCCAATTCATACATCACATGCATTTTCGATATCCAGAAGAATGCTTAGTAGGAATTCTGTCCACATAGGGGAAAAATAAAAAGAAAAAACAATCAGTAGGCATTGTGTCCATTATTAGCAAAATGTAGTATGGCAAAAAACTAGATGAAAAATTATCAAGTTTGATACGATCTTTACTCAAAAAGACGGAATTAGAAGAAGGTTTAATAAAACAAAAACGTCAAAAACGCTTTGATCAAATAGTTTGAGATTAATACATTACAGGTTCAAAAAACAAAATAAAAAATACGTATATGTACAAGAGAATTTGTCAATTAACAATCAATAAATTTAAGAAAATCTTGTAGTGTTTGTCAGAAGAATTAATTTGTAATTCTAAATAATTTACGTTCACCAACAATAAGAAACTTAAATATCATTAATATTCATTTTATATTTAAGGCTCTTTTTCATTGAAAACTCTCTTGTCCGATCTCATCTATCCAAATCTTACATCACATTGCATTTTTGATATCTAGAAGAATGATTTAGTAGGAATTCTGTCCGCTAATGGGAAAAATCAGTAGGCATGGTGTCCATTATTAGCAAAATGTGGTATGGCAAAAAATGAGATGGAAAAATATCAAGTTTAATACGATCTTTACTCAAAAAGATGGGATTAGAGGAAGGGTCAGTAAAATGAAAATGTCAAAAAGACTTATCAAATAAATCGAGATTAATATGTTATAGGTTTAAAAAACAAAATAAAAAATACGTAGATGTACTAGTGAATTTGTCAATTAACCACCAATAAATTTAAGAAAATCTTGTAGTGCTTGTTAGAAAATTAATTTGTAATTCTGAATAATTTACATTCTCCAACAATAAGAAACTTAAATATCATTAATATTCTTTTTCATGAAAGTATAACATAGTTTGATTTAATGATTTGAATTTATAAAATAAGAGAACTAAAAAGTAAAATATAATCAAAAGTCCATTTCTCTTTTCATCTCCTTACCAAAAGAGAAATGGACTTTTAGTTATCTAAGATTATTCCAAAGTTCTTAAGTCTAGGGAGTTCGTAGACATTGAATTAAAATATCAATTGATAATAGAAAATTAATAAAATAAATGCTATTTAAACCTCTAAAAGAAAATAACACATGAATAGATAAATTAGGACTTTTGAAAAGGTTCAATAAAATTTCCTGAATCAAAGAAAAGGATAGAAATATTTAATTTTTCATATCTAAAAGGAAAAACAAACTTTTTCTTTTTTGAAATGTTTTAAATGAAAAACATGAAAGACGCGATTTATTTTCATTGCATTAAAGTTTTAAATAAAGTCTAAACGTTTAAGGATCTAAGTGTGTTTTTATTGAAAAATTGAAGTTTGTATGGCAGAAAGTTTCAACCCATTTCTTGTTTGAAAAGTGATCAGTAACACACTAAATTGGTTGGTGCAAGCTCCTAGTTTTCTTAGCAGATATTGATGGTGGGTTTAATCATTGCAACGTTTCTAACCATTGAGTGATCATAGCTGAATGTGCACTTTAGAGTTTATGTAATACATAATCTGTATCACTCTCCCCACTCAGCAATGAGGCAGATTAAACAGGTATTGGAGCCGGTTTGGTAAGCCAAAGACCAAGTTCAGGTAAGGTTTGGGTTTGGGACAACCTGGCCCTAATCCCCTAACATACATGTATACATACATACGTACATACATGATGTGTAACAATAGTTATTGAATTTCTTTTTTAATATTTTGAAAACTCTTTGCAAGAAAGATGTTAGATATCTTTTATTTATTTATTTTTTGGTAAGCAGGCATGAGCCTTTTTCATATATTCACATCATCGATTATACAGTCCAAAACAAAATCCTCCTACTGAATAGGGCTGTCAACGAGCCAAGCTAGCTCGGCTTAGGCTCAGGCTCAGGCTCCGCTCGTATGAGCTGAGCTTGAGCTCTATAATTACGAGCCGAGCCCGAGCTCTATAATTAGGCTTGCGAGTTGAGTGAATTAATGCTCATTATCTTAATGAGCTTGAGCCGAGCTTGGCTCGGCTCGGTTTGTATATGAAATTATACGTTCATATTCCTATATCACGTCTTAATATTAAACACAAATGTTAACATATTAAATTACATATAATAATAATTATCAACTATAATATTAATGCATTTGTACTAATCTAAGCTTTTTTATGAGTCGAGCTTTTTATAAGCTTTTTATAAGTCGAACTTTTTGTGAGCTGAGCTTCTATGAGCCTGAGCCTAGCTGGGCAAAGCTCGGCTTGGCTCGGAGCCTAATTTTTTTTAACAAGCTTGAGCCTTGCTAGAGATTTACGAGCCTGAGCCGAGCGGGGCAAAGCTCGGCTTGGTTCGGCTCGTTTACAGCCCTACTGCTAAATGGCACAAGGAGGTAGACAACCTTCCCAATACACCACATGTATAGTATCTGTACAGAACTTTGCAGCCCTATGTGCTACAGTATTATACAGTGCAGTTACAAAAAGAAAGACTACAGATTCATACTTTAATGCTAATCTTCTGATATCCTGCAGTAAAGGCATCTTCACCAATTCTACTCTTTCTCCTTTATAAAGCAAAACGTTTATAATATTTACAGAATCTGATCCCACCCTTACTGACTTCCATTTTAGCTACAAAGCATCCTCAAGGATTTCTTCATTGCTATTGCTTCTTCTTTAGCATAGATTCCTTAAAGAGCCTCTCCTCTTGCTGCAACCACAAAATCCAAGTTATTCTAACAAATAAAGGCACAAGTTATTCCATTTTAGCTCTTTTAATTTAAATGTATTGATGGGAGCATAGGTTTTACCTTCCTTGCTGATTGAACAGTTTGGCCCAATTATCAAGTTCCTTCCAGTCCTTGTTGCGATGACTGATTTCTCTCATGATCTGAACTGGTGTTTCATTGCTATTTCTGGAGACTTATTTCCCAACTTCCATAATTGCAACTTTTCCAGAAAAAATCAGTACTTTTTGGTCCTCTGCTCAAGCTGGAAGACGATTAGGAATTCAAGTGGGAATCCGAGCATCAACAGGCATTCGACCAGCTGAATCTGAGTAAACCACCAGTATTGATGTATTGATGCCACCAGTTAAGAAGCGACCTTTGAAACTATATATTTCGATCACACAGTCATCAATTGGAGTGTCGCTAGCCCAAGATAATGATAAAAAAAAACCTCGATCAGTTTGTATTATCTTAGTAGGGTTTTGTTGCCGATCGAAAATAGGTACTTGCTCATAAAAAAGCTATGTAATTACGCAGTATTACATTATTTAATTACTTATACGGTCGTGGTTATAAGACCAACATATCTGATTAAATATATCCTTGGTAGGCCTTTCTTGAAGGGAAGAAGGGAAGTGGATGCTTGCACTATGTTCCACAGAAGGCCATCGAAGGCCAAGTAGTGGCTGATTTCTTGGCTGATCATCCAATTGATGAAATAACGATTTCCGACTCCGACGAATTTAACATGTATACTATCAAATTAGCACGTTGGGTTTTACTTTTCATGGGTCTAGGACCGACTGAGCCTCTGGTGCCGGTATCGTCATCGTGTCTCCTAAGGGTGAAAAGCATGAATTTGCCTTTCAGTTAGACTATCCTTTCACTACCAACCAGGATGTGTATGAATCTCTAATAATTGGTCTAGAGATTTTGATGGAGTTGGGTGTAAGAAACGTAACTGTCAAAGGAGACAACTTGTGATCAATTAGTTGCTCAGAAAGTTTAAATGTTTGAGGTGGCATTTGGCACCATTTTATGCCATAGCTGGTTAGCTTACGGATGATTTTGATGATGTATTCCTGCAATATTGTCCTATGAACTTGATGATTTTGATGATGTATTCCTGCAATATTGTCCTATGAACTTGAATCAGGAAGCCAATGAAGTGGCCCAAATAGCCCCAGGTTTGAGGATGACCGAGGGAATAACTTCTTGGGCCTTAACCATTGAGAAACGGTCACTCCTCTCAGTTTCAAAGAGGACAAATACCTATGACATTTTTGCAATAGAGATACATAATGTTTTGGGTTAATGAATCATGAGCCAATGAAATGTAATGGCTGGATTCTAAGACTCCAAATTCATATTTTTTTTTTTTTTCATAGATCATGTTAATCTTTACAATTTTAGAATGGCACCAAGTTTCGGTTTAGGTTATTATTTAGGAAATTTTCCGATTTCTAAAACTTGCTTGAGTTTTAGGTTTTTCCGTAGATTGTTTTATAGAATTTTAAGAATTCTTAGTATGGTATATTCTAAATGATACTTTAGACTAGGTAACCGAAAGAGAGTGGGTGCCTAGCACCTTCCCACTCTTTTAACTAACTCTTTTATCCATTCTGGTTAGATCATTCTCTTTAATTTTATCTTGGGTCTATTTTGAGTTTAATTGAGGAGAAATGGGTGATCATTCACACCTTTAATCCAATGGATGGTGGCGACTTCATATTGACCCAATTGACCGGGGTCCACCTGACCTGGGGTAGGTCACAAAGGTTGAAGTCTCTAGTTTGCTATCCATACTCGGTTGCTTTTTCTTACTCCTTTAACATGCCTCATAATATTGGATGGTTTGATCCACATAAGACTCGTGTATAACTTATATGGATACACCTAGATTGATTAGGTGACTTGGAGGTTTGTCAATTTGAGCTACTTAGGACTCGTTGGCTCCCATTTTGGATCAGGAACTCGTTCCAGAAACTCATTCCTGGAATTCATTCAA
Organism: Pachysandra terminalis; assembly: GCA_031762675.1. Lineage (NCBI taxonomy): Eukaryota > Viridiplantae > Streptophyta > Magnoliopsida > Buxales > Buxaceae > Pachysandra > Pachysandra terminalis. The sequence goes on from JAUPMG010013194.1 coordinate 15,415, forward strand.
GGAACTCATTTTGAAGGTTTCTTGATTGTGTTTGGTTAGCATCTTACAAAATGAGTTCCAACGTAAAATAGATGTTTGGTTAACATTTACTAGAATGAGTTTTGCACACCTATATCCTTT
>JAUPMG010013205.1:0-15534 GCA_031762675.1 Pachysandra terminalis
TAATGCATCATACAATGTTTCACAGACATATATTCAAATCATCAAACATATGGGCACAATCCCATAATCTACTCTACTAAGTAAAAAATTGTGCACAATAAACTAATATATCTATATTAATAATACTATAAGGACAACAGGGTAGTTATATACTTATGGTTAAATGAAGTAATACTAGTTGGACACATAGGCACGAAACTCCTCAACAACATATTAGAACCTTAAAACATGATCCATCCATCATAAACATGTCTACGAGGAATCAGGATGCCTAAACCAATCACATTCCCAAAGGAATTATGCAAGAAACACCTCAAATATACCTTTTAATCACGAATGAAGGTCAATACATTATCACAGCTACCATTTGCATCCAAACACATGTATTATGATGGTATAGAGCAAATAGGAGTGTTTTGAAACCATACACACTTGTTTTCCCAAAATCTCCTATTGTTTGGCCAATTCTAGAAAATCCAATTTCCGGGTTGAGGGGTCAAATTTTGCATGATAAGTTTATTTGTCCCGGAAATAAGCCAAACATGTGTGGTTACACGTGCTCTCATTTGAATCTCTCAAATTGGACTAAGGGAGCAGTTCGGCGGGGTACTCGGCAACCCTTCAGCGCGATGAAATGTGTAAAAGTGTGCCAAATAGTTTGGCACCTTGGGTTTTGGTCCAAAAGAGCCTCGATAGACGAGAAGTCAACTTAGTTTATCACAAGTTTGGTTCGGCGACCTCTAAGGCTCGCCGAAGAGGGGTTCGACGACCTCTTCGGCTCGCCTAGGCTATCTTCGGCGACAAAACCATAGACCAAATTAAGCTCTGAGTTTCCGCGGACTCCTCAGCTTGCCGAATAGGTCACCGAATCTTAGGAAGGGTCCAAATGAATTGAAATTTCACCATGAGGTTGTTCACACTCCCAGGAAGGTTCGATTATACATAGTTTTTGAAATTACTTGGTCTATAGTTGAGAGTTGGGGTTTTCTCTCTATTTTCTCCACTTGGGGTTTTGATTTTCAACAAATCAAGTCAATATGGAGGACAGGTGTTGAGGGTTACCACATACAACATGAATCTAGGCCGAAATCCCAAGGAGAAGGTGGGCATACAAAAATTAACCCTTCTCCTAGGTCACAATGCAAAAACACAACTAAACACATCTTTAAAGAGAGGATACGCAACTTGGGGCATTGCCAGAATTGCATCGGGGTTGATCCGCCGTGTCTCCGCGATCTCCATTGGTTCCCCATGTGCTCTAAAGCTCCAAGAGAAGAGAAGAGAAGAAGAAAAAGAGGAGAAATGCTGAAAAGTGACTTAAGGTTCCTATTTATAGGCTTACAGGTCAAGTTGAAAATAAGTTCAGCAGTAGGGGCAAAACGGGATTTCTGATCCTACATTTTCCAGTTGGCCACCAAATCAACTTCTGCTAGTGGGCTTTTACTGATGGGTCTGAAGTGCATCCCTGGAGTTGAAGGATGAGATTAATTATCTAGTCTAATTATTTTATTTTAGATTAATCTCTAAGGTCTCTGTTGAATAATCGGGCTGGTTACACAGAAAAAGATTAAATCTTCCTAATGTCTCGAGGTCTAAGGTGATAACTAATGTGTTTTGACTACCTGAGGTGAAGGGTTAGGTGAGCGTTGATCTACCTATTAGTGAATTTGTTGTACTAATTTTAAATTAAACTTGGTTACTAATCTTCATTAATTAGGGGTGATTATTCAGGTTTTACTAGTCTAACCCCCCCTTAAAAGAAATTCGTCCCTGAAATTTCTCTATGGAGTCTTAAAGGCGAAGGTTGGGAACTAGATGAATGCACACACACAAGAGAACCAAAATACCAATACAATATCATAATCATACACAAAAGGGAAAACACATCAGTTCATTACATAGAAGGGAAAGGGGAAGATACGGCTACCCACAAGCATACAATGCGATCAAATTAAACTGAAAGCAAAACCCTTTACAAGAAATAAAACTGACAAAAGAAGTGAAATTTCTACACTGTTGAAGAAACAAGAAAAACAAGGCTAAGGCCGATCCTCTGGAGGGGGTGGTGGCATGCTAAAGAGAGGCGCTGCATCTGACACTCGTTAGCAGCCGGAAGTTTCCTGGAGGAAGTGGAGGGTAGCATCCATAGTCCTCTGCAGCAGGGATATCTATGTCTAGGCGCGGCTAAAGTAGAAGCTCGGTGTGGTCGATCCATCTAGTCTTGAGGAGGCTCAAAGTCTTGCATCTCTTGCTGCTGCTCCTCCTCTGGATGATGCCTGCTGCTGAAGCTCATCCGTATGCCGCAGAAGCCCCATCAAGGAGAGGTTCGTGTAGGTGAGTGAACTCTCGATCGAAATCTTGTCGGGATGACCCAACACGTTCCCCAAGTGCCTGGCCACAGTGGACATCGAGTAAGGAAAGGGCAAGCCGCCCTTCCGAGTGTATCTGATGAACCTGATAATATGGCCGATCACCAGAGAGGGAAGGCAAAGGCGTTGACCAGTCATCACCATGTAGAGCATTCTGGCCATGAAGGGCATGAGCTCACTGGTGTTACCGGAGCAAGGATAGATGCAGCGAAGGAAAATAGAATTCAAAATACGGTAAGCAGGGCAAAATTTGCTGGCGGCATGGGCATTGTTGTTCTTCCATGTGACATTGTAGTCACATAGAACCTTAGTCACCTTGGGGCTCTCAGAGAAGGGAAGATCAAGGACAGTGCTAATAACATTGTTCATAGGAGCATGCATGAGTGAAAAGACAAGCTGAAGGTCAATGATGCAGGGTCCAAGGGGAGTGAGGAAAGTGATGGAGGAAGTTTTGAGGTCGATCACTGTGATGTACCCGTACATGGTCCAGTTTAGGATCACGGAGGCTTGACCGCCCCAGGTCATGATAGGTCCCCAACCTATGTCTATAAGGATGGCCAAAACACCTTAAGAATTCTACACTAGTCTCCACAGTAGGTTTCTCTATTACTATTTTCATGTCGGCAAACTCAGGAAGAGCTGCCTGGGGTTCTGGCTCTGGCTCAGAAGGAGATTCAATGTCCTCCACCTCATATGGGTCGGGTGAGGGTTCTCTCCTAGAGGTGGATGTCCTAGGGGATTTGGTTTTCTTGGAGGGTCTCTTATTTTTCTGAGCTCTAGGCATGATGTACTAGGATTTGGAAGAAAGGAGCTCTAGGGTTTGAAAAGACATAAGATTCCAACAAGAACAAGGAAATGGAAAGGGAAGAAAGTTACCTTACATGGAATGGAGTTTGGATGACTTGATTTGCCAAGGAAAAGAGTTGGAAGATGCAGCCAAGAGAAGAAGAGAAGAAGAAATGAAGAAAAACCACTCAAAAATACATTAAATAGGGTCGGCTAGGGTTTCAGCCCGAAATTCGGCGGGCCTAAATGGTCGCTGAAGCTCACCAAGGGTCCAAAAATAAAACTTTTTAATTGCACATTTTTCTCAAAATTTTTGAAGCCAAAATATCACATTGAATCACGCAAAACATGAAAATTTTAAAACTAGTTAAATCAGATGTGGTTCCTGTCCCTGGTCTGACATGAATAGTGTCTGACCAGACTTAGACCCAAACAACCAAACAAATACAAATAAATATGATACAGTAGTAATTGGTGAGATATAAATAATTTACAAATTATTAATCTTCTTATTTAAATATAAAAGTCCAATTTCTGTAAATTTGTCAAATTTCTCAGCCTAATGCATTTGCAACTACATTGGCTTTAAAATTTGAAAATTTCTCAGCATTGTTGTCCTAAGTAATTTTTAAATTAATTCAATCCACAATCATAGGTCTTAGAGCATCACATCCTAGAGAACGTGAGAATCTAACACTTAACAAAGACTTCGCCCTAGTAGTCGCTTTTTCAGAACTCTAAGGAATAGTTGGCTACTTATTCCTGATTGTCCATCCGGAGTATTGGCTAGGGTGCACAACCAACAATCATACATACCTCACCATTTCACAACCTACTCATGCTTAAACCCCTTATCCCTTACTCAACTTACTGAAGGTTAACCTACAAGATTCTAACTAGAGATCCTATACAAATCCTAAGCTAGTTAGTTAAGTCTTAGAATAACTTAGGCTCTGATACCATTTTGTAACGAACCAAACCAGGAATTTCCAATTTCTAAGATTTTCAGATTTATTCGCAACCTTCACCCCGTATTTCTACGAGAGTGGATAACAATGGTCAAAACATAAGCGGAAGTTATTATTATTTCTAGGAAGATATAAGTAACAAATACAACCGAAGCCGAAAATAAAACAATTATAGGAAAACAAAGTCTACTCCTAGACTATAACAATGATTCTACCAGAGTACGCTACCCATTCTAGTTTGTCTTTTCGCACCTAAGCTCTTGAACCTAAAATATTAACAATACACAACAGCTGGAAGCCAGAATGAGTAAACCTTCAATGAAGTGTATTCACTCATGTTCCAACATTATGAGAAAAGTGCAATAAGTGTACAATGTGTAATAAACAGTATGTGTACGAGAGGTGAACAGTGTGGGTGTCACGACCCTAAATTCTAGAGTGGATCTCATGCGTACATGATCACCGCCCCAGAATTTTAGGCATGACTCTCACCCCTCACCAGGAGGTGGTAAACAAGTAAGTAAATCAAAGTAGGCATTTAACTATAAATATACAAAATATGAAGTTCTCTCCCATTCTCACAGAGTAATTTCAGTAGTCAATCCCTTCAACTATACGCATAGATATATATATGAAAATTAGGCCAAGTGACTTATACACAACAAATCTCTCACACTAATATCTACAAAGATATGCAAATTCAAGTGAAATGCAAACGCTGTATGGAAGGTGAAATATCGTAGGTTCCTATGTGATCCCAATCCTTATCCGAGGTGTCCAAACAACTTGAATTCTCCCCAGGATGATCCAACAACCTAAAATCATCCCCCGTCGTAACGGTCCAAGGAATAGGATTATTCTATGTGTACAACATAGTTTTAAGGGTTTTCAACCTAAGAGGCACAATCCCCCCACTTATGTTTGATCATGGGCCCCCGGCCAAAGCTTACATCCACATGTTTATTCCTTTAGGGAATCTTACATATTCACAATCCAACATAAAGTACAACATGGTCTCACTGTCTCCCAAACTTACACCAACGTGCGTATCCTTGGGATAGTTTCCCGCTTCCAAGCTTACACCAACGTGCGGATCCTTGGGTAACCATCATCCCTCAAGACTGTAGAGGCCTCCCTATGTTGGTTCACTCTCAGCTTGGGTACGATCCCAGGGTCCTCTCATAGGACTATAGTGGTTATCAAGTCAAATATCTCTTGTATTAGTCTAAACCCGAGGATATCATGTGGGGTATTAGACTAGGCTATCACAGTTGGAAGGTCCATATGCAATATCCAAATTCAAATCCATTTATTAATGCATCATACAATGTTTCATAGACATATATTCAAATCATCAAACATATGGGCACAATCCCATAATCTACTCTACTAAGTAATACAAAGTGCACAATCAACTAAAATATCTATATTTATGAAACTATAAGGACAACAGGGCAGTTATATACTTATGGGTAAATGAAGTAATACTAGTTGGGCACACAGGCACCAAACTACTCATCAACATATTAGAACCTTAAAACATGATGCATCCGTCATAAACATGTCTTCGAGGCATCAGGATGCCTAAACCAATCACATTCCCAAAGGAACTAAGCAAGAAACACCTCAAATATACCTTTTTATCACGAATGAAGGTCAATACATTGTCACAAGTATCATTTGCATCCAAACGCATGTATTATGATGGTATAGAGCTAATAGGAGTGTTTTGGGACCATACACACTTGTTTCCCCAAAATCTTCTTTTGTTCGGCCAAGTCTAGAAAATCCAATTTCCGGGTTGAGGGGTCAAATTTTGCATGATAAGTCTATTTGTCCCGAAAATAGGCCAAACACGTATGGTTAGTCAAGATACACGCGCTCCCATTTGAATCACTCAAATTGGACCAAGGGAGCTGTTCGGCGGGGTGCTCGACGACCCTTCGGCGCGCCGAAATGTGCAAAAGTGTGCCAAATAGTTTGGCACCTCGGGGTTTGGTCCAAAAGAGCCTTGATAGATGAGAAGTCAACTTATTTTTTCACAAGTTTGGTTCGGCGACCTCTTAGGTTCGCCGAGGCTATCTTCGACGACAAAACCATAAAGCCAAATTAAGCTCTGAGATTCAGCGGACTCTTCAGCTCGCCGAACAAGTCGCCGAAGCTCAAGAAGGGTCCAAATGAACTGAAATTTCACCAGTAGGTTGTTCAGACTCCCAGGAAGGTTCGATTATACTTAGTTTTTGAAATTAGTTGGTCTATAGTTGAGATTTGGGGTTTTCTCTCTATTTTCTCCATTTGGGGTTTGGTTTATCCACAAATCAAGTCAATATGGAGGACAGGTGTTGAGGGTTACCACATAGAACATGAATCTAGGCCAAAATCCCAAGGAGAAGGTGGGCATACAACAATTAACCCTTCTCCTAGGTCACATTGCAAAAACACAACTAAACACATCTTCAAAGAGAGGATACTCAACTTGGGGCGTTGCCGGAATTGTATCGGGGTTGATCCGCTTTTTCTCCGCGATCTCCATTGGTTCCCCATGTGCTCCAAAGCTCCAAGAGAAGAGAAGAGAGGAAGAAGAAGAGGAGGAATGCTGAAAAATGACTTAAGGTTCCTATTTATTGGCATACGGGTCAAGTTGGAAATAAGTTCAGCAGTAGGGGCAAAACTAGGTTTCTGATCCTTCATTTTCTAGTTGGCCACCAAATCAACTTCTACTAGTTGGCTTTTACTGGTGGGTCTGTGGTGGATCCCTGGAGTTGACGGATGAGATTAATTATCTAGTCTAATTTTTTTATTTTAGATTAATCTCTAAGGTCTCTGCTAACTAATTGGGCTGGTTACCTAAAAAATTTTTAAATCTTCCAAATGTCTCGAGGTCTAAGGTGATAACTAATGTGTTTTGACTACCTAAGGTTAGGGGTCAGGTGAGTGCTGATCTACCTATTAGTGAATATTTTTTACTAATTTTAAATTAAACTTGGTTACTAAACTTCATTAATTATGGGTGATTATTCAGGTTCTTACCCCTTCAAAGAATTTCGTCCCCAAAATTTCTTTAAGGAGTCCTAAAGGCAAAGGTAGGGAACTACATGAATGCGCACACACAAGTGAACCAAAATACCAACACAATATCATAATCATACACAAAAGGGAAAACACAGTTCATTACATAGAAGGGAAAGGGGCAGATACCGCTACCCATAAGCATACAATGCGATCAAATGAAACTGGAAGCAAAAGACTTTACAAGAAATAAAACCGACAAAAGAAATGAAAGTTCTACACTGCTAAAGAAACAAGAAAAACAAGGCTATGGCCGAGGTGGTGGCATCCTAGAGAGAGGCGCTGCATTCAACACTCGTCCGCAGCCGAAAGCATCCTGGAGGAAGCGAAGGGTAGCATCCATAGTCCTCTGTAGCCGGGATATCTGCCTCCTGGTCCGACGATGCTCTGCTGTAGCCTCAGTCTTCATCCTTAAGTATGCTCTTGAATTAGCCCTCTCCATGGCAGTAAGTCTCGCCTCGATAGAAGGTCCACGCCTAGGAACGAAGTTCGGTCCAGGTGCCGCCGAAGTAGAAGCTCGGTGTGGTCCATCCATCTGCTCCTGAGGAGGCTCGAAGTCCTGTTCCTCCTGCTGCTACTGTTGCTGCTCCTCTGGATGATGATGCTGCTGCTGAAGCTCATCCGCATGCTGCGGAAGCCCCATCAAGGAGACGTTCGTGTAAGTGAATGACCTCTTGATCGCAATCTTGTCGGGACGACCCAACAAGACCCCCCAGTGCCTGGCCACAGCGCACATCAAGTAAGGAAACGGGAAGCCACCTTTCCGAGTGTATTTGATGACTTGATAATGTGGCCGATCACCAGAGAGGGAAGGAAAAGGCGTTGACCAGTCATCACCATGTAGAGCATTCTGGCCATGAAGGGCGTGAGCACACCGGTGTTACCGGAGCGAGGATAGACTCAGTGAAGGAAAATAGAATGCAAAATATGGTAAGTGGGGAAAAGCTTCGCGGCGGCGAGGACATTGTTGTTCTTCCTTGCAGCATTGTAGCCACATAGAACCTGGGTCACCTCGGGGTACTTAGAGAAGGGATGATCAGGGACACTTCTAAAAACATTGTTCATAGGAACATGCGTGAGTGAAGAGAGAAGCTAGAGGTCAAGGATGCGGGGTCCAAGGGGAGTGATGAAAGTGATGGAGGAAGTATCTAGGTTGGTCACTGTGATGTACCCGTACATGGTCCGGGTAAGCATCTCAGAGGTTTGACCGTCCCAGGTCATGTTAGGTCCCCAACCTACGACTTGAAAGAGTGCCGGAACACCGTAAGACTCCACATTGGTCTCCATGGTGGGTCTCTCTATTACTATCTTCATGTCGGTGAACTTAGGAAGAGTTGCCTGGGGTTCTGGCTCAGGCTGAAAAGGAGATTCAACGTCCACCACCTCATATGGGTTGGGTGAGGGTTCTCTCCTAGAGGTGGATGTCCTAGAGGATTTGGTTTTCTTGGAGGGTCTCTTGTTTTTCTGAGCTCTAGGCATGAAGGATTTGGAAGAAAAGGAGGTCTAGGGTTTGAAAACACATAGGATTCTAACAAGAACAAGGAAATGGTAAGGGAAGAAAGTTACCTTGCTTGGAGGACTTGATTTGCCAAAGAAAAGAGTTGGAGGAGTTGGAAGATGCAACCAAGAGAAGAGGAGAAGAAAAACAACTCAAAAATACATTAAAAAGGCTCGGCTAGGGCTTCGGCTCGATGTTCGGCAGGCCTAACTAGTCGCTGAAGCTCACCTAGGGTCGAAAAATAAAATTTTTTAAATGCACATTTTTCTCAAAATTTTAGAACCCAAAATATCACATTAAATCACTCAAAACAAGAAAATATAAAAGAAGTTATATTGGATGTGGTTCCTGGCCCGGGTCTGACATGAATAGTGTTTGACCAAACTTAGACCCAAACAACCAAACAAATACAAATAAATATGATGCAGTAGCAATTGGTGAGAAATAAATTATTTATAAATTATTAATCTTCTTATTTAAATATAAAAGTCCAATTTTTATAAATTTGTCAAATTTCTCAGTCTAATGCATTTGCAACTACATTGGCTTTAAAATTTGAAAATATCTCAGCATTGGTGTTCTAAGTAATCTTTAAATTAATTCAATCCGCAATCATAAGTCTTAGAGCATCACATCTTAGAGAACATGATAATCTAACACTTAACAAAGACTTCACCATAGTAGCTGCTTTTTCAGAATTCCAAGGAATAATAGGCTACTTATTCCTGATTGTCCATTAGGAGTATTGGCTAGGGTGCCCAACCAACAATCATACGTACCTCACCAATTCACAACCTACTCATACTTAAACCCCTTATCCCTTACTCAACTTACTGAAGGTTAACCTACAAGGTTCTAACCTGAGATCCTATACAAATCCTAAGCTAGTTATTAGAAGAACTTATGCTCCGATACCATTTGGTCACGAACCAAACCAGAAATTCCCAATTTATGAGATTTTCTGATTTATTCGCAACCTTCACCCCGTATTTGTACGAGTGTGGATAACAATGGTCAAAACATAAGCGGAGGTTATTATCATTTCGAGTAAGATATAGTAACTAATACTACCGAAGCTGAAAATAAAACAATTCTAGGAAAATAAATCTACTCTTAGACTATAACAATGATTCTACCAGAGTACGCTACCCATTCTAGTCTCTCTTTTCACACTTAAGCTCCTAAACCTGAAAGATTAATAACACACATAAGTTGGAAGCTAGAATGAGTAAACCTTCAATGAAGTGTATTCACTCATGTTCCAACATTACGAGAAAAGTACAATAAGTGTACAATGCGTAATAAACAGTACGTGTGCGAGTGGTGGACACTTTGGGCATTTAACTATAAATATTCACAATCTGAATTTCTCTCCCATTCACACAGAGTATATTTTCGTAGTCAATAATCCTACAACTACATGCATAGATCTATATGAAAATTAGGCCAAGTCTCTCATACACAAGGCTCTCACACTATTATCAACAAAGATATGAAAATGCAAGTGAAATGCAAACGCTGTATGAAAGGTGAAATATCATAAGTTCCCACGTGATCCCAATATCTATCCGGGGTGTCCCAGTAACCTGAATTCGCCCTAGGATGTTTCAGCAACCTGAAATCATCCCCTGTCTTAATGGTCAAAGGAATAGGATTATTCTATGTGTACAACAAAGTTTTAAGGGTTTTCAACCTAGGAGGCACAATCCCCCTACTTATATTTGATCACGAGCCCGCGGCCAAAGCTCACATCCACATATTTATTCCTTCAGGGAATCTTATATATTCACAATCCAACAGAAAGTACAACATGGTCTCACTGTCTCCCAAGCTTACACCAACGTGCGGATCCTTGGGATAGTTTACCATCTTCCAAGCTTACACTAATGTGCGGATCCTTGGGTAACCATCATCCCTTAAGACTGTAGAGGCCTCCCTATGTGGGTTCACTCTTAGCTTGGGTACGATCACAGGGTCCTCTCATAGGACTATAGTTGGTATCAAGTCAAATATCTCACGTGTTAGTCTAAACCCGAGGGTATCATGTGGGGTATTAGACTTAGCTATCATAGTCGAAAGGTCACATCCAAATTCAAATCCATTTATTAATGCATCATACAATGTTTCATAGACATATAGTCAAATCATCAAACATATAGGAACAATCCCATAATCTACTCTACTAAGTAAAACAAAGTGCACAATCAACTAATATATCTATATTTATAATAATATAATGACAACAAGGCAGTTATATACTTATGGGTAAATGAAATAATACTATTTGAACACAGGCACCAAAATCCTCATCAACATATTAGAACCTTAAAACATGATCGATCCATCATATACATGTCTACGAGGCATCAGGATGCCTAAACCAATCACATTCCCAAAGGAATTATGCAAGAAACACCTCAATTATACCTTTTTTTTTTATCCCAATGAAGGTCAATACATTATCACAACTACCATTTGCATCCAAACACATGTATTATGATGGTATAGAGCTAATAGGAATATTTTGGGGTCATACACACTTGTTTCCACAAAATCTTCTATTGCTCGGCTAAGTCTAGAAAATCAAATTTCCGGGTTGAGGGGTCAAATTTTGCATGATAAGTCTATTTGTCCTGAAAATAGGCCAAACAAGTGTGGTTTGTGAAGATACACCCGCTCCCATTTGAATCACTCAAATTGGACCAAGGGAGTTGCTTGGCGGGGTGCTAAGTGACCTTTCAGCTCGCCGAAATGTGCAAAAGTGTGCCAAATTGTTTGGTACCTTGGGGTTTGTTCCAAAAGAGCCTCGATAGACGAGAAGTCAACTTAGTTTATCATAAGTTTGGTTCTGTGACCTCCTAGGCTTGTCGAAAAGGGGTTCAGCGACCTCTTAGGCTCGGCTAGGCTATCTTCGGTGACAAAACTAGAGAGCCAAATTAAGCTCTGAGATTTAGCGGACTCTTCGGCTTGCCGACCTGGTCGCCGAAGCTCAGGAAATGTCCTAATAAACTGAAATTTCACCAAGAGGTTCTTCACACTCCCAGGAAGGTTTGATTACTCTTAGTTTTTGAAATTAGTTGGTCTATAGTGGAGATTTGGGATTTTCTCTCTATTTTCTCCACTTGGGGTTTGGTATTTCCACAAATCAGGTCAATATGGAGGATAGGTGTTGAGGGTTACCACATAAAACATGAATCTAGGCCGAAATCCCAAGGAGAAGGTGGGCATACAACAATTAACCCTTCTTCTTGGTCACAATGCAAAAACACAACTAAACACATCTTCAAAGAGAGGATACTCAACTTGGGGCGTTGCCGGAATTGCATCAGGGTTGATCCGCCGTGTCTCCGCCATGTCCATTGGTTCCCCATTTGTTCCAAAGCTCCAAGAGAAGAGAAGAGAGGAAGAAGAAGAGGAGAAATGCTGAAAAATGATTTAAGGTTCCTATTTATTGGCTTACGGGTCAAGTTGGAAATAAGTTCATCAATAAGGGCAAAACGGGGTTTCTGATCTTATATTTTCCATTTGTCCACCAAATAAACTTCTGCTAGAGGGATTTTATTGGTGGGTTTGAGGTGGATCCCTGGAGTTGACGGATGAGATTAATTATCTAGTGAAATTATTTTATTTTAGATTAATCTCTATGGTCTCTGCTGACTAATCGGGCTGGTTACCTAAAAAAAGATTAAATCTTCCTAATGTCTCGACATCTAAGGTGATAACTAACGTGTTTTGACTACCTGAGGTTCAGGGTCAAGTGAGCGCTGATCTACCTATTAGTGAATTTGTTTTACTAATTTTAAATTAAATGTGGTTACGAATCTTCATTAATTAGGGGTGATTATTCAGGTTCTTACAACAACCTTCATTGGTAGCAGAGTCGCTGGAATATCTCGTCATTGGATTGATACCATGAGCCACTGCGATACATCTTCATTGGTATCAGAGCCATGAGCGCACGCCCCAAGCATTGGACATATTAGAGATTTTTGTACAAAACCCATGAGTGCACACCCCAAGCATTGGGTTGCTGCACCTTGCGCGATGGGATGCCGCGCATGCCCTGTTGCGCTGGGCTTGTGCTCCCTTACTATACTGGGCTACCGTGCACGGCCTGCATGTTAGGATGTCGTGTGCACCCTGTGCGTTGGGCTGCTGTGCTGTGGCTTGCTACCTACACGATGGGCTGCCGCACTAGACATGGGTCAATGAGATTTTGTTTTATAAAAACGAAATAATTTTCTGTTTTAAGTAAAAGAATTAATTGATTTCATGCCCTCTATATGATATGTTAGAGTTTTTGGTGGCATGATTTATTTAAGTTTATTTGCATGATTATATGAGGTTAATATGTAAATAATATCATGATTTGATTATTTTTTATTTGTATGATTATATGAGGTTAACATGTAAATAATATCATGTTTGGTTATTTTGTTTGCTGATTATATGAGGTTATCATGTAAATGATATCTTGATTTGGGTAATTTTATTTGCATGATTATATGAGGTTAACATATAAAACATGTAAATAATATCATGATTTAAGATTATTTTCTTTTGCATGATTATATGAGTTTAACATGTAAATAATATCCTAGTTGAAATGTTTTTTCGAAGATGGGTTTTGCATATTATGAATTAAAAATATGATTAAAATTTATTGTATTGGTGATGGTTATGCATTACGACCTACGGTCTAGTGTATTTTTGATCTAATAACTAAAAGATTAATATTATTGTTTAGTCCTAGATAATGACGCAAAATCAATAGTGTGTACGGCCACTTCCATAAATGAGCGAGTCAACTCCAACCCCCTTATGAAATCAACCGAAAGTAGATAAAATAAAGACTTGAGGAATGAAACGAGATTTATGAGATATTAATTGTACGTGTATTTTAATTGTAGTTATATGGCCGCTAAGAGTGTTGTAGCTGACCTAAATTTGGGTGAGAAATTGGATGGTAAGAACTATGACGTATGGCATAGGAAGATCCAATCTCTCTTTGATGAGTCTGAGGTCTTAGAGACTTTATCACATAACATTACGTATCCTGAGGAGGGCACAACTGCTCAGCATTGTAAAAACATCGAGGTCTATCAGGCTTGGGTCAAGAAGGATCATTGTGCATGATTTACTATGTTGAGTATTATGCAAAATGACCTTATTGGAGAATTCGAGGACTTAAGGCTGCACTTGAGATGTGGAACGCACTGAAACTCGCATTCGCTATTACCTCGACTACCAGATTATGTGCATTGATGATCAAAGTTAAGATCTACAAGATGGCTCCCAGCGTGATCATGGAAGAACATCTTAGGAAGATGTCTATTATACGTGATCTGAAAGCCGCAGGGAATTGCCAAATAGATGTGCAGCAGATTCTCTCTATTTTAAGATCCCTACCGGACTCGTGAGAGCACATGAGGCTTGTTATGATACACAACGAGAATATTAAAACATTGAATGATTTGTCACATCATCTAGAGCTTGAGGCGTCAGACTGCATGGTCTAATAGCACTGTTCTCTTAGCCGAACTGGCGAAGAGCAAGAGAACCAAGTCTAAGCACAAGTGCAAGGGTAAGAAATTTCGATATGAGGAAAGTACCTAAGGAAAACAAAGGTACCAAGCGCCCTAGAGGGAAGTGAGGTGGAAAGCAAAACATGTCCAAGGTGATCTGTTACAACTATGACTGGTTTAGACACTTTTCTCGTGATTCCAATGCCCAGAAGTAGGTACGAACTGACCCAATCTCTAGCTATTGTTGCATGGTTTGCACCGATGTCTTGTTTGCCCTTTCTAGTCTTGATTGGATTGTAGATTCCGGAGTGATTATACACATAGCCAGAGAGTGAGATGGGCTAATGGATTACAGATGGATACCAGCAGAGAGTCAGAAAGTATACATGGGGAATAAAACTGGTGTGGATGTGCTAGGAGTTGGCAATTACTTGTTAAAGACACGAGAGACCCACACACTGATTCTTCATGACGTACTCTATGCACCCGTCATTCATCGTAGTCTCGTCTCAGTGGTAGAGTTACTTAGACTAGGTTTTTCTATTATTTTCAGTAGAGACTGCATCCCCATTTCTTTGGATTTGGTTTTATATGGTAAGGGATTTATTTCGTTGGTCTATTTAAACTTGATATTTATGATTCAGGTCATGCAAATGTGGTTTCTAGTTTATGTAATGACCTAAAACCCCTAAGAATTTTTTTTCCTCTTGATTGCATTATTTTTGGCTATTTAATTCCGTAATTGTGCATAAGTTTTATATTTAAATTAAGCTAGGGTGTTTTCGTAAATTATTGTGTCTAGTTAGAGGACCTTATGGTAATTAGAGTTTCTCTTTGGGGTGAGTCTTATAAAAGACTCTTTCCCCAACAGTTTGATTGCACGGTTGTGCGTGGAACTGGTCGTGGGGAATGACCACGAACATAGCATTGGATGGTGCTGTTGAGGGAGAGAACTAGGGAGACTATCCCTATTCTTCTTCCCTCACTTTCTTCTTCTCATGTAAAATTTTGAAACTGAGAATTGGGTTGAGAGAGAGAAACGTACGAGAGATAGAAGTGGACTGATAAATCTGAAACTTGACTTGTTTCAGATTGAGGAAGAAGAGAAGAGGAGCACCTAATCGTAGCTTTCATTTCGTTTGCCTAGCCTTACTCGAATCTAATCGGTAAGTAGCTTATCCGGTTCCTATTTACATGACATATGTGATGCTCTGTTTTTCCCATTCGTGAATGAGCATGTTCCTGGTTTGGCATGGATTTATAGTTTAATCCTTGAGGACTTATTCTGCTAGTGATAGAATGAACATGATTTGACCTTG
>JAUPMG010013226.1:0-29468 GCA_031762675.1 Pachysandra terminalis
TCATCAAGCTCGGCATTGTACATGGCATCTAATGGATCCCTCGGCATGATATTCTCGGCTTCAATCTCAAGCTGCCTAATCCTCAACCTCATATTATAATGGCAAAATATGAGCTTCTGCAACCTATCTTAGGCCAAACGATTCGTCTGCTTTGTGTGGATGTGGGCAAAGGTGCTCCAGCTTCTTTCACAAGCCGAAGATGATGCTGTCTGTGCAAGGATTCGGGTGGCGAACATCCGAAGTGTAGGTGCATCAGTGCCATACATCGACCACCACTCGCTTGTGAATTGTTTTGATTGTGTTTGCACTTAGCAAATTACTTAGTAAAGTAAATGTCGCTCAAAAGTCAAAACCATTTTAAGCTACTTACATGGCATCATCCTACTCCTCAACTCAATAGCCGACTGCCGGCCAAATGAACCAATCACATCTCTGAACATTAGAAGCTATCAACCAATCCTAGGTATTAGTATTTAGGTACTATTTGGTAATTGGTACTTGTATGTTGGACATTAGAAATTTAGAAAAAAAAACTAGATACCTCATTTCCAAAATCACCCTTCCTCGTCGAATTAGGTTCCAGCTTTTCATATACTTCATGCACAGCGTTAAGAAAATTGGGTACCGATCCCAATCGATGAGTGTAGTGATACTTGGTTTTCAAGAAGTATGCTGGGTTTCATGAAAAAAATGATTAGCAAAAACTAAAAATAGTACTCATTAAACTTTAGAATCTTAGCAATAATAATAAAACTCATTGACCTGCGCTGTGAAGAGGATGTCCTAGTGTCTTATACCAACGAATATCAATAATCATATGGACCCATCTATATGATCTTGTGCTAGCAGCCTTAATTTGCTCCTTCATAATCCTCATGAACTCATATATGGATCCCATGGTAGAATATGCTTCCGTATCTACTGCCCTCAATACCCGATAAATGGGCTCTAACATAGCCACAAGATCGCGGACCTTATCCTAAAGTGCATTACGTAGAACAATATCCTCTACTTTATTGCCAACATCATTTTTACTAAGAGAATAACTATTCCAATCAGGTTCAGTAAAGAGTTTTCTCAGTCCTTCTCTGTGCCCTAAAATATTCTCCAATGCAATGTAATTGGTGGCAAAACGTGTAATACCTGGTCTCACTATGTCATCACCACATATCTCTCTTATCTTTGCAAGGACGTAAGCATGATTGTAGACAAACGTCGTCAACGTCTAGGCGTCCTTTAACACACTCAGTACTGTCGGTCGGTGTGCAATCTCCTCCAGTATCAAATCAATGCAATGAGCATCATATGGGGTCCAATACAAGTTGTATTCACTCTGCATCATCTAGCCAGCCTTCTTATAATTGCTCCCATTATCCGTGACTATTTGTATGACATTCTGCGGGCCCACCTCATTAATAATACCTCTCATAAGACCAGCAATGTACTTTGCACTCTTTATCTTTACATCATATGCATCAACGGATTTCATAAACACTGCTCTTCCCTTGCAATAAATCATAAAATTAATGATAGATAACCTTGTGGGTCTCGTCCATCCATCAGCTATAATAGTCACTCCAAATTCCTCCCAATGTGGCCTCAAACTGTCGATGTATTCTCTGATCTCTCAATCTTCATCATCTTAGTATTTGCCCATAATCTCATAGGTGGTGGGGGGCACCACTCCTCTTCCGGCTTCCTGAACAACATCTATCATGTTCTTAAAATGAGGAGAGGTTGCTGCGTTAGCTAGAATTTGGCTGAAAATGAAGAACCTTGAAATAAATTTTCCCATTTTATCTTGCACATTGTCTCCACTCCTCACATCCTTTAACCTCTTCTGTCTGCCATCTTTCGATTTATACAACGAAGGGTCAATGGGTGGATCTGGCATGCTGCTAAAAGGCTGGGATCGTGGGACAAAATCTAGGATTGTGCCTGTCCTAGCAACAGATCTCGTAGACCCATGTCCTGATCCTGAAGTTGAAGTTGAAGGCCCAGCTCCTGAAGCCCCTCCCCCATGAAGCCCATATCTCTCGGCCTCTCTCCTCTCCCATTCAGACTGCATGGAGGCACGCCAAGCAGCTCTATAGATTGCTTTATCTGCATCTGTTATACATTCAGGAGGGTAGGAGATGTCGTCATCCGCCTTGTCTGCAGTGGCGGGAGGATGCATGGGTCGCGCCAATCTCCTCCTCACCTCCTCCAGTCTATCCCGCTTCTCCACTCTAATGGTAGCTATTCCCTCCATGTGGGCCTTTATTGCCTTCTTTACCTCAGGGGGCACATTAGGACAATTACTAACATTTTTATATCCATGTGCTAGATGCTGTTTAATCTGGATACCCCTCCGCCCTTAATAACTTGGTGACAATAATTACAAACAGGTTTGCTTTTGTCACCCGCCAATGGCGTGCCATGGCTCCAACCAATATCCGTCCTCCGTGCTAGTGCCCTGGACGTCATATCTGATATCTACTCCCAAGTCCCAAGTCCCAACTCCCAAGACTTCTTACTCCCCAATAAGAAACAAACTTGTAAATTATAACAATAACAAGAAGAAGAATGGAAGTGCGAGAAGTATGAACCACTAAGCTTTTTTAACATCTCTGTATTTTTTGAATAATTTAAAAAAAATATATTTTTTAATAATTTTTAATGTTATTTAATTATATATTATTTATAGGGTTGATTATTTATCAAATTTGATTAGTAATTGATCATTAGTAGTTCACTAATTCTTATTGATAAAAAAAAGTAGTTCACTAATTCTTTCTAATTTTTACAATTTTTAAATATATTTTTACAATTTTTTTAATAATTTATTTTTATTTCAGATAAAATACTAGTTATTTAAAAAATAATGAACTAAATTTCTTATCATAAAATTTTTAATAAATCACTTGAATTTTTATCACTCATTATTCTAAATACATTTGGAGTATTTGTGCATGATAAATATAGTATTTATAATAATGTCATTTTTATTATTTTTTTTGAAATAAAAAATAAACAAGTATAAGTTTTTGAAGAAAAATCAAAGTAATGACACCCATCGATAGATCGGGTGTTGTTATACAACATATATTTATTTCATATGATTTGGTTAAATGTTTATGAAAATATCTAATTTTTAATTATTTTTTCGTGTAAAAAAAATAAAAGATATAATTTTTTTTTTCGAAAAAACAAAGTAACAACACCCATTGATAGATCGGGTGTTGTTATATATCATATAATGATTTGAAGTCATTTGATTAAGTTTTGATATGCAAAACATGAAAAACATAGATTTACCTCAAAGTCGGCTCAAGAACGGATCTCAAACAACCACCAGAACCTTAGATCTAGAAGAAGATTCTTCAAGATTGTTTAAAATCACAAAAGAAGTGAGAAATTAGAAGAAATTTGGATTTTTAGACCCTTTTGTTTTAGAAAAATGGACTATGGGGGAAGTTTCATGGAGCTGTCACTGAAATATGGCGACAGATCCACGAAATCCCCCTTTAAAAGGGGGCATCTCGCTTTAAGTTTCGCACATGTTTGGCACATGTACGAAATTTACACCATCTGGGCAACATTTCGCTACATTTCGGTGACATGTCGCCGAGGTGGTGTAAAGGGGGAAATCCAGCGATTTACACCCCCATTTTGTACCACCAACTCAAAAAAACCTTGATGCTTATCGATTCTATCATGAGTATGGCGTCGGCTTGGGCTGCAATTCTCCCGGAATTTACAGATTTGTCGTGGTTAGATATCACTAGATGTTGGGAATTAGCAGTGTTCTTACAACTATGGGTGCTGCTGTGATTGTGGATGCATGCTTGTGAGAATGTTTCTGGAGTATCTATGCTGTCTCTTGTGGTGGAGACTTTCTCCCCATTGTAACTAGTCTTTTCTAGTTTTTTTTCTTTATCTTTTATCTGGTTTTCCCTTCTTGGGGAACCATGTTTTTCTTCTTTTTACCGTTGTACTTCTTCCCTTCTTCCACTTCAATAAAACTTTTCGTTATCGATCAAAAAAAAAAAATAAAAACCTAGGTTACAATCTCAATGATCAAATCCGAGATACATCAGATCTGATTACTGAAGAAAGAGATTAAAGAAGGTGCTGATCAAAACCCTAGAAAAATACTCGTGAACAGTAACCTCGTGAACAGTAATGTTGTGAACAGTAGTTGTGAATAGTATCAAGCCTATGCTTTGATACCATGTAAAGAAAAAGAAGAAGAAGATGTGTGGGAGAGAAGAGGAAGGTTTAAATCAAACCTCTTTTCCTATACTAAGCATTTATATATTAATATTAAAGAGCAGAAATTACATAACTAACTCTGTTCTAAACTAACTACCAAGTTCATACTCTAACAGTCCCAATTGCTATGCGTTGTTAATCTAGAAGAGAAGAAATGGTAGAATTTTTATATTGCACACACACACACACACACACACACACACATATATATTTGAAGCTCACCTTCTCAGATGCGTTGTTCTATTGCACTAACAGTAATTCTCTATTATGGAGTTGATGACATTCATTTTGAAGATTTCTTCCATAAATGGTTGAACACATTAGGGATCCTTGTATGTAGTTCCTTAGTGGGGATCTTTTTCTCCTTTCTTCTCTTGTATATTTTGTTTATCCCTTTTTAGACCTCCAGTCTTCCATTCTAAATTCGTATTTTTTTTTAAATACATTGAAAATTATAGTTTTTACTTTTGGGGAGGGTGTTGTCTCTGGGGTTGAGCCTCTTTCTCCTTTATTGATCCAACCGTTGTGTGCATTGAGCCTAGGGAGTTCTGGGAAGAGTAAACTAGGTGGTGAGAAGTTGAAAGGGACAATCATGGGAATGCAGGGCAGGTATGATTTTTTGAAGAAGTCGGAAGGGGATGTCAACTCTGAGTGGGTGTTGGGTAGGGTGATGGAGCTTAGTAACTTTCTGGGGGTGTCTTATGATGGTTTCAAAGACCAGGCTTTCACATTATTTACTACTATAGAAAATCAGCACCGGTTGGAATCGAGAAAGAAGATTCCCAGGGAGTTACAGCGGCTGACCTGGTCTATTAAGGAAGGGAATAGTAGTGCAGGTGGGGTGAAAGGGTCTCTTAGGCGCTATTCGGGTGTAGGAGTCATCTTAATAAAGATTTCTCTTCTATCTTCGAATGTTAGGGATCTTAATGACTTGGACACATGGTTTAAAATATCTTATCTTATCCGTTGATACATATCTTGTATCCACTCTATCGGCACGATACACAGGTGCATTTTAGGACAAGTTAGTTTTTACATGGTATCGGTCGATACATGTAATATATCGACCATATTAGTCGATACATGTAATTTATCGACCGTATCGGTCAATACATCCTATATAGTACAATATATCTACCAATACACCTGATACAACATTCACTCCTTTGTTCGAAAATTTCGCTTAAAATCTTCTTAGTTAATCTTGAAAACATCTATTTGGAGCTTAAAAACACTTTTCCTCTTCTTGCATTGCTTTTGAGGTATGCATTCTAAGATTTTTGTTTTCATTCTAAATCATACTCTTTATAGCTAAAGAATGTTTTGGAATCTTATTACATAGATCTATGGATTTCACTTGAAATCCATAAATATAGCTGCCTATTTTTCAAGAAATATGTAATGTTCTTTGAGATTTTTTGAAACATAATAAATCAATTTTTTTTACAAAAAACCTATTAAACAATATTGTTTTGACCTAAAGTTTCTACATAAGATGAATCTGAGGCACATATATCAGCTTAATAGATTAATTATAATGTTTGAAAAAATAATATTTGGATATAAAATAATTTAATATTTTTAAATAAATGATTCAATAGCTTTTCTTTATTTTTTAAATAAAAGTGGACAATGTCCTTCTAGATTAGGTTTTATACTTGATTGATCATATATTTTGTATCTTCAAAATAAAATATCATCTTATGACAAATATTATGAATTTATAATTTAGTTAATATATATACACACACTATACCGTGAGATATGAATATTTCTTTTATTTTTTATTAGTTTATGTGATATATTTTCTTTACACTAATTAAAATTTTTTTAAAGTTTCCATGCGCTTGCACGCGTAATAGTTGGTTTCCACGTTAATATATGTATTATACGTGTGGGTGTATTATATTAACAATATATCAATTTATCATATTTTTAGCTTATCTTTACATATAAGTGAGTTATTTTAAGTATCCACCGTATCCATGATTTTTACAGTGTATCCATGCGTATCCAATTCTTATCTCGATACATATCCTTTTAGGGCCGACTGATACGCTACGTCGACACGATATTTTAAACCATGCTTTGACAAGAGGGTGGTAGTTTTGTCTGTGATGAAAGGCTCTAGTGTGGATGTGGTTTTGCTTCAGGAAACCAAATTAGCCACTGCGAATTTGGGTTTTTTGGAGGAAATTTGGGATGGGAGGCGGATGGAATGGACTTCCAATGTTGCTATTGGGGCTGCGGGTGGGTGAAAGATAAATTCTATCTAGTATCCTGTTCGGTGGGGCGTTCTCTCTTAATGTCATCCTTAAATGCTCAAGAGGTTTTGGTTCGTGGTTGGTGTCGTGTGTTTATGGCCCGAATGATTATACTCAGTGTTGTTTGTTGTGGGTGGAATTGGATGCCAAAAGGAGAGGTTCGCAAGGTCGTTGGTGCGTGGGTGGAGACTTTAACATGATCAGGTTTTGTTATGAGAGAGCAAATTGCTCTTTCTCGTCTAGGGAGATGAGGGAATTTTCTGATTTCATCAATAGAAATATGCTGCTGGACGTGCCTGTTGGAGGTGCTGAATTTACTTGGTTAAACAACCAGACTCCTCTGTCTCTGTCCAAGTTGGATAGATTCTTGGTTTCGCCGAAGTGGGATGCTTTGTTTGTGGGTGTGAGGCGTGAGGCTCTTGCTAGACCTAGTTCGGATCATATCCCTATTTTGTTTAGCTGTGAATCAGAGTGCAGCGGATCACTCCTTTTAAGTTTGAAAATATTTCTTCCTAATTCCCACCGAGCCCCCCCTACATTTTTTTGAATAATAAGGCACATCATCATAAAAGGTGACATCAAGGGATGTGTATCGTTTCCGGGTTACTGGATCATAACATCTATAACCTTTTTGGGAACCAACAAAAATGCATTTAACTGATCTAGGATTCAATTTTTCATTAGTTTTCTTCTTTGAATGACCCGATCTACGACCACCCTAGGTAGAGAGAGGATTTTCTATCTTTGGTGTGGGTTTGGTGGCCGAGCATTGATGTTTCTGGCTCTCATTCTCATGTTTTTTTGTAGAAAGCTTAAGATTTTGAAGGGTTATATTAAGGAAT
Source organism: Pachysandra terminalis (assembly GCA_031762675.1). Lineage (NCBI taxonomy): Eukaryota > Viridiplantae > Streptophyta > Magnoliopsida > Buxales > Buxaceae > Pachysandra > Pachysandra terminalis. Next base: position 7,361 of record JAUPMG010013226.1, read on the forward strand.
GGAATAGGGACCGTTTTGGGAGGATTGATAAGAAGTTGGAGGATTTTTCGGTTTAGATCAAGGAATTTGACTCTAGGGAGGAAGGTGGAGTTCTTAGCAAGGCTGATTGGGTATCTTGGGAGTCGTTGAAAAGTGAATATAAGAGAATTGCAAAGTCGAATGAAATCAGTTGGAGACAAAAATCTAGGGCGCTATGGTTGAAGTTGGGGGATAATAATACTAAATTTTTTCACAAGATGGCCATTTCTCATAATAGGATTAATACGATTGAGAGTCTTATTGTGGATAATAAAACTGTTGAGGGGGATAATAACATCAAGGATGCTATAGTGGGTTTCTATGAGGAGCTCTTTTCTAGGCTTGTTGTCTTCAGGCCAAAGCTTGATGGGATGGATTTTGATTGCATCTCGGAGGTGGATAGGGTGTGGGTGGAGAGAAGTGTGTTGGAGGAGGAGGTGAAAGGGGTGATTGATGCTTTGGATGGGGACAAGGCTCCAGGGCTGGATGGGTTCTTGTTTGCTTTCTATAAAAAATGCTGGGAGGTGATTAAGGGGGATCGTTTATCTGCTGTGCGTGACTTTTTTGAAGAGGGAAGGCTTGAGAGGAGTGCTAATGCTACGTTTATCTCCCTCATCTCGAAGGTGGATAGTGCTGCTAGATTGAGAGATTTTCAACTTATTAGCCTTGTTCGGAGCTTATATAAAATTGTCTCTTAAGATTTTGGCTGATAGATTGCGTATGGTGATTCCTAAGCTGGTGGCGCAGAGTCAGAGTGCTTTTGTAGGTGGCAGGCAAATCCTAGACGGGGTTCTTATAGGCTTATAGCCAATGAGTGTTTGGATTCTAGGATTGCTGAAGGAAAGAGTGGTTTGCTTTGTAAACTAGATATGGAGAAGGCCTACGATCATGTGGATTGGGAGTTTCTCCTCTACTTATTGGAGAGAATGGGGTTTGGTAGGAAGTGGAGGAACTGGATCAGCATTTGTATATCGACTGCGTCATTTTCTGTGCTTGTGAATGGGGAAGCTTCCAGTTTTTTCAAAGCCTCTAGAGGGATCAGACAAAGTTGATCCATTGTCACCATTCCTTTTTGTTCTTGTATCGGAAGTGTTAAGTAAGATGCTTGTTAAAGGTTTTAGGGCTGGTCTTTTGGAAGGTTTCAAAGTTGAGAGTGATAGTCCTTTTATTTCTCATCTTCAGTTTGCGGATGATATCTTGGTGTTTTGCGGTGAGTCTCGTACCCAATTGAGGTTTTTGAGAGGGATCTTGTTGTGCTTTGAAGCGGTATCGGGCCTCAAAGTTAGTCTGGCAAAGAGCATGGTCTTTGGTGTTGGTTATGTTGGTGGGTTGTAGGAGCATAGTGGCATTCGGGGATGTGAGATAGGGTCTCTTCCTACCACTTATTTGGGTGTTCTTTTGGGGTCTCGGTTCAGATCTAAGGCAGTGTGGGAACCAACTTTGGAGAGGATGGAGAAAAAGTTGTCGTCATAGCAAGGTAAATTCCTTTCTATAGATGGGAAACTAGTTTTGGTGAAGTCAGCCCTAGCTAATCTCCCTTCTTTTTTATTATCTGTGTTGAAAGTTCCGGCATCTATTGCGGATAGGATGGAGAAACTCGAAAGGGATTTTTTGTGGTGTGGTAGAGAGGGTAAGGGGAAGTATCATTGGGCTAACTGGGATCTTGTGTGAGAGGGTAAGGGGAAGTATCATTGGGCTAAACTGGGATCTTGTGTGTAGGCCTAGGAAGTTTGGGGGCATTGGATTGTGCCGGGTGCACGAGTTCAATGTTGCATTGTTAGGGAAATGGTTGTGGAGATTTGGGGAGGAGAGGGGGAATCTTTGGAGTGAAGTCATTGCCGGAAGTATGAGTGTAGTGTGGGGAATTGGGTGACGGTTGATCATATCTGGCCTTATGGGGTGGGGTTGTGGGGGGAAATTATGAGTGTTACGGCCAAGTTTCATGTAGGTGTTCGCTTTAATATTGGGGACGAGGCGAGGGTGAAATTTTGGGAGGACATTTTGTGTGGTGATACGCCTTTAAAGAGCAGGTTTCTTGAGCTGTTTAATCTTTCTACTAATAAGGAGGAAAGGGTAGTGGACATTGTGAGAATTCAGGGTGGTATTGTTTCTTGGGAGCCTAAATTTAGAGGGAACTTATTTGATTATGAAGTGTAACCTCTGGTGGCTTTACTGCAAGCGCTGTATCAGGTGAAGGTGGAGGGTGGTGTGGGTAGGAGATGGTGGATTTGGGAAAAGGATGGTAGTTTTTCTGTTGAGTCTTTTTTTAATGCTCTTATGGATCCTTCTCAGATTTTTTTTAACGAGAATCTGATTTGGGGGATGGAGATGCCCTCCAAGGTAGCTTTCTTCTTATGGTTAGGTTGGCAAGACAAGATACTGTGGATCACCTGAAGAGCCGTGGGTGGTCTGTTCCGAATCGTTGTGCCATGTGCATGAAAGCGGAGGAAACTGTGGACCACCATTTTGTACATTGTGAAGTCGTGGGGAGGTGCTGGGATATCATACCTGGAAAGTTTGGGCATGCTGATTTATCTGTACAGACTTTTGGAGAATTGATTTGTGCTTGGGGGAGGAGAATGGACAATGGTCGGGGAAGAGTGTTTGGAACTTGTGCCCTGGTGCGGTGATATGGACTGTATGGAGGGAGAGGAATTCTAGGATGTTTGAGGATACAGAAGCATCTTTTGAAGTACTGCTGAGAAGGGTGATCTCGACATTGCTTTTCTGGTCGTCTAAGCGTTCTTCTAGCTGCGAGGCTGATGTTTGGGAGGAGCTGCTGGGTTATACTGCTGTCGATTAGTGACGTGTATATGTGCTGGGTTTCCTTTTTGGTTCTTTTTTGGGTCTGGGATTCATTGGGTTGTTTTGGGTTTTGGGCTGGTGTATACATTTTGTATATAGCTGTTCTCTTGTTTCTTGCAACTTTCTTACTTGTATATAATACAAATACACCTTACTGATAAAAAAAAGAGAAAAGACAAGAAAAGAAAAGAAAGTATAATTTATAGTTATGGACAGCAATGGATTCTGTTTGGTCTAACAAACTAGAATTGTTGTTTTGAAGATAACATCTAGCAACATATATTTTTAAGTGCGGATGGAGCCAGTCAACTAATTAAGGAGTTCGCTTAGGCATTGCAATGCTCCTTCCTTCCTTTTGTTTTTTTTTTTTTGTTTTATTTATTTTTATTTCTACCTTTTTTCCTTGGTGTGGGGTGGGGGGAATGTGAATAGTTATGTCTGGTATTTCAGGGGCAAAGGACAGGGAATGCTTAATTGAGTTTGCAAACTTTCAGTGATTTGTTGTGGTTTTCATTTTTTCCACTGATGATTTGGATAATGATTCAAAGAAGAAAGCAGGTCTTACAAAACGTCCATCATGTGATCATACAACAAGTATGGCGATGAAATTTGTGATAGCCACATACTGGATGAAGCCATTTTAGTTTGATATTTCTATTCAACTTTTGCAAAAAGATGGTACCCTCAAGGTCTGAATTCCAGAGAGCAACTGTTATATCATTGTACTTTTTAGATTTTATCTATTTATTCAGTGGACTGTTCACATGATGCGTTGGTGCTAGTTTCAAATGATAAGTCGCACTATGTTTGATCTGAATGCTGTACATTTAGATTTGAGAATTTATTGAGCTTTTGACACTATATTATCATTTGAATCCAGGTTTATAGAAAGGTTTGGTACCCATGTTATTGCTGGCATCAAGATGGGAGGAAAAGATGTATATATGAAGCAGCAGCATGCATCATCTCTACAACCTGCTGAAGTGCAGAAAAGGTTAAAAGAAATGGCAGATAAAAGGTTTTCGGATGCAAACGGACAGTATAGCATGGATCCTGGAGAGCTGTATGAGAAAGAGAAGGTTTGCAGTATCCCTGCTACACCTTTCTATTTAAACTAAATATTTGGAACTAAGAGTATGTGAAAGGGATATTAGTGTCAATTGTTCTAACAAAATGAACTTCTACTCTATATCATATCATAAAGGATGAGTTTGAGTTATGTAGGTGTTTTCCTTACATGGGTACATAGGAGAATTAATGCCAAATTAACATGCACTCGGAGGGTAATCCACTTATTTGATAGAAAAACCAAAATGCGGAGAAGGGTATTTCTGTCTCAGATTTTTCTTGTAGATATCATACTTGCTCAAATTATAGTGACAAATTTTGTTCCGGACCTGTCAAATGACTAAAATTATGTGTTATGTTTATCCAATTTCCCTTGGCACAGCTAAAGAGGGAAGTACATATATTTAGGTTTCCATGGATTTCACTATGTCAGTTTGATGTTGCATGACTTGATCGTTTTATGTGCAAGAATTTTATGAATCTACACTTCTAAATAAGAAAAAAAATCTGGAAGCGTGGTTAATATTGGATATTCTTCTTAATTAACTTTGAGAGACTTTGAATGTCTGAAGAAGCAATTTTATTATCTCATTGAAGTGTACTCTTATCTACTGGTAAAACTGAATTGTTGCAGTGAGAGTTAGGTCCAATCTTGTCCATGAAAATCTTGCTTTATGTTTAGGCCTGTCAACAGATCGGATCAGGGTATATCCAAATTTGATTTGATTAATAATCACATTATATATTGGATCATACTTTATTGGATTATCAGATCATAATTACCTAATTAATTCTGATTAGTTTCGGATCAGATTGGGTTTGGATCATAATTGGATTTTTTGTTAAACCTATTTCCACATGGCAAAAATGAATTGGAAATTTTGTAATGTTCTATCTAGTTATTATTTCTTTTCACAATACCCAAAACACATGATTTGTTTCTAAATACTCTTGATGACCCAACATATAAATCTCTCTCTCTCTCTCTCCCTCTCTCTCTCTCTCTCTATATATATATATATATATAGATGTATGTATATACCTATTTCTTTACCGATCAAAAAAAAAAAAAGACATCAAATATATAAAAAAAAAACACTTTTTATCTTAAATGTGTCGAGTCAAGCATTGAATCTTCAACCTTCTACTCCAAGGTACGTTAGATCTATGTCTTTATGCACAAATCTAATTGAAAGTAGCAAAAAAAAAAAAAGTTTCAAAGAGGTTTTGTGTGAAAGAAATGGGGGAAGAAGAGAAAGGAGGAAATGTCGATCGAAATTTCCCCCAAATGTTGCAAAATTTTCTTTAAGTCGCCAAAAACAAGGAAACTCAACATAAGGCGATTTCCTTTGATATTTTATGTCGCCCAGTCCATTTTCGGTGACACGTCGGCTACATTTCAAACACTGGCGTGGAGGAAATGTGAATGGACCGTGGACACATGCTAACTGGATTATTGAAGTTGACGAGTGGCTTGAAGGAACTCTTCCTCTCTTTGATACCAAGGATGGAAGGCGGCTTACCAATCAAAGCATGGATTGTGGCTGCTGCATCTTTAACATTTTGCAATAGATGTTTGTCGAAAATTAAGCATTATTTTTATGTGCATTTACTATTGTTGGGATTTATTCTGATGACTGCTTTATTATGTGTTTTTTATTACCTGGCAGATTGGTCAGTTGCGGAGAACTGTTGACTGGTTCTACATTCAGGTACAAATTTTCAGCTTCTTCCGATCTGTTGTTACTCTTCTTTCATTCATTGTCCAAACATTTCATTGCACACATGTGTTTCCTTTTAATGTCTTCTAGTACTTAAAGTAAATCTCTTTGTTCTCAGTTACAACTAGAATTTTTATAGCAACGAACAAAACTACCTAGGAAAGGGAGACTGGCGTTTTTCGAGACTCACATTCCCACTATGATAATAATAGATGGAAGAACTGCTATATTCTATTGGACACTGTTTAACACAACACAGGATAAAGGGAAAAGATTAGACAGAGAAAAAAATAATTTTGTCACTTATTGACTATGATCTTAAATCTGTAATATGAACATATTGACACTCAAAAATTTTGTTGCACAAGAAGTATTTAAATGACTATAAACAGCGACTGTGCTCAGAGAGTGATGATTCGTATTTGCCTCTGAGAGGTGTGCAGTTGGAGTTAAATGGAGAGGATTGTCTTCAACAATTTTAGGTTGAAACTGAAAATTGAGGTACAATGAGCTATCCAATTTTTCAGGGCTCAGTCAATAGATTTGCAGGACATTTCAGAATTATATGATCGAAGAAAGTCTGATGAGTTGCTGAATCACTTTATAGAGAGCCTCTTAGGAGTTAGGAAGACATATATTTTGTGGGAGTAACTATTAATTGGACTTCAGAAGAAGTAATTCTGATAGAAAGATTTAATACTGGTATTAATATTCACTTAGCCATTTTGTTTCTTCTTCTTTTGTTAAAGTGTTTATTCTTATAGAAAGATTAATGCTGGTATCAACATATATATTACCATTTGTTTCATCCTTTTCTTATTTATTATTTTTTTGAATGTGAATTACACATTTAATTGTTTGCTTAAGTTATTTGGCTCATTGCTGCTTTTATTCATGATTGCTTTAATACATAGAGGTACACTGTTCTTGTTGTAAGCCTTCTTAAAATAAGATCCTGTAGGATATGAAAATCTAGTAAATTATATTGAGATTTAGCTGGATACAGGAAGGCTGTATGCAGGGTACGCTGAAGCTGTGGCCGTATGGTGACCTCGTCTTTGGAATTTGATTATTTGTTGGACTTGTGGGCCTTTGTTAGGCCGTGGTTATATACTTTTGGGCATGCTATGATGGATACATCACTTTCCTATGTCAGTCACTTTATATGCAGTGGTTGATTGAATTTCTTATAGAATGTAAAGACATTTGTGATTGTCAATGGCAAACTTAAGTGTAAGTGTAATAAAACTTTTCATGCATAAATTGGTATTTGGGACTTGGCTCATCTTTAGCAATTGTCTGCCATTTACTTGTAATTTTATGTCACTTTGAAAGTATTTTGATGAAAATGTAATTAAATTCCTGAAATACTTCAAGCATAGTCATTAAACTGCTTGGATTGCATATGTACGGTATGGTGTAAGAGAGCTATCTGTTTTAACGAGGACGTTCTAAAACTTATTTCCAGTAGGCATCCGTTTCAAGAATATGACACTGGATTCTACCATGTGATAAAACAAGTAAACATTGCTTGTTAACTGATTATCTAAGATAGTATGTCCAATCTTGTTCATCCAGTGCCGTTTGGAAATTTCAATAAAAGTTCTGATATGTCCTTAAACCATTCCAATTGTCAAGTTCATAAATGTGACGACTTATATGAGAAAGAATCTGCTATTTCGGCACAGAATGCAAAAAGAGGACGGCAGAAGTGGACACGGTACAGTTACTGAATTAAAATTTTGTGCATTCAGACTTGAACTAGTCACAGTATGGCGGTGCCCAGATTATTTATAACATCATAAAAAAATCTCTTTTGTATTTGAGTCTGGGAGGTATTTGTCTTCTGCTTGACAAGAATATGCATTACCTTTCAAGGTTGAACATAGTATTCTGCTTATTGAAGTATTACGTACTTGATTACATTCATGCATTAGGTTCATTGAGGACCTTAACTGATCATGCTTGTAATTGCATAACAAAGCTTACCAGGTCACAGGCATCAGGCAGTTCATATCGTTCAAGTTTCAAGGAAGAAGCATGGAAAAGATATAATCGCCGAATGCAGGAGGAATGGAGAGAGTGGTGAGATTGGTGTTCATTCCTGAGTTGTTCTTGACATGCTTCTTTTTATTCTAAGCTAAATTAGATGACAAAAAACCCCACTCAAATATAATTGCACAGTTGTTTTTACTGACCTCTTTTAGTGTGTATATTGTGCAACATTCTTCACGAGATGATATGCTTTTGTTTTCCTGCTAAAAGTGAAGTAGTATATTATCTTCCCGTAGTCTCTGTACATCATCTTGAAACATCTAGTTTGCAACTTTCTGAAACAACTCATACATGCCAAAAAATTATATAAACCATGAACCATATCATTTATTGCTCATATTGTATCACTCAAGGTTTAAAATAACAAATTAGTACATTAAGGCTGGTGGATTGCGACTGTTATGAATTACAAAGGTTATAGCATCTGTTTTAGTAGTTGGATCTTCTTTTACTTCTACTGTTGTTTGCAATATGCTTATTATTAAAAATATTTGTACGTGTTCTGTTTCAAAAGTATAATTGAATGATATCATAATATTATCTATGTCCTAAAGCAATGGATAAAGGTAGTCATATTAGCAATAACAGTTAACAACAGCTTTCAAGGTTTTTAACTATCGATAGATACCGTTAGGTATTGGCTGATGCATATTTGAATTTGAGGTAGCTGATACGATACCGGTCATCACTAAAATAAGGGGTACTAATATATCGGCCTTGTATTGTTCGTATCGGCTGGTACATTAAAATTTAATACAATTCGCTGATATGCATGGACTCATTGGGCAATACTTGAAATTGGGTGAGAATGTCCGGAATGGAATTAACTAGGAAAATCCACGATAATGATGGGCCTGGTTGAGCTGAAAAGACGATGAACTAGTGGTGTCCTTTTAATTTTGTGAGAGATGTACAATAGTTATTACTTTTGTTATTAGTTAGTCATAAATTCTTGAGGTATAGGTGTAAGCTAGTATATGAAGTAAAATAGCAACAGAAACATCTCATTTTGCAAAATTTTCTTGAGCGATTCATGAGAGATGGTGTTATTAGATCGATCCCATGGTTTATGCTTAGTATTGATATTTTACAAACCTATCATGCAGCTAAGTTTTGTGTCTGCTTTGTTTGTAATATTTGACATCTTGTTACTTGATTGATAGGAAAGTATGCATTACTCTCTCTCTCTCTCTCTTTCTAAAGAATAGTTAATGAAGAATATCATTATGTAGGGTGAATGTGTTGTTCTCAAGCAGGTATTCGTTATAAAAGACTATGTAGTATTAATGCAGCCATTGATAAATGTTGTATCAATAAGCTATGCTGTCCTTTTAACCTAAATACTATTGTAGCATTAATCTTCCCGCCTTCTGATAGCTTGTAATATAATGATCTTATTCTTTATCTTGAGTCGTTGATTTGCAAGATACTTCTCGCTTTTATTCTCAGGCCTTATTTAGACATCTCCAGGTATCATTTTCATTATACTCGTAATATTGTTGTATGTTAATTTGGTGTTCTTATATTGGTAGGAGCGAATAAGGCGCATGCAAAGCGTGTTCAATAGAGAAAGAAATAAATATAAGAGGAGCTATGAGACCTGGAGAGAAAATGGTCCTGGTGCATATCATCAGCATTTCCAGCGAGATGATTGGTATTGGAAGACGGATACGTCCTACAAAGATCGAAGAACTAATTTCAGATCGACTCCAAGAGACAGTGGAAGCTATCCATTATCACATCACTACTCAGTTTTAGGCCTAGACAGGTAAAGATCAATACTTTGAATAAGTGCAATCTTCTTAAAGTGATCATTTGTTTATCTAAAATTTTACCAAACAAAAAAGAAAAATACAAGGCTGAATTTGAAAAAAAAATTGATTCAGAAAAGGAAAATTAATAAATTGTTAATTGCATCCCTATTTATATTTTTTATTACCATTATTATTATTATTATTATTATTATTATTATTATTATTGTTATTGTTATTGTTATTATCAGTATTACTATTATCATCATCATTATTGTTGCTATATTATTATTATTATTTTCATTGTTATAATTACTATCTTTTTTTTGACAAACAAAATTTCAGAATTCAGAAACCCACAAGATTCTTAGAATTGATTGGTGCCAACTAAAAGTGTACAGCGACTCTTGAACCTCTACACACCATAGACATTGTGTGTTTAGTTATTCTAATGGTACATGACTTACCACCGGCTTAGGAAATCTTGAACATCTGCAGTTTGCATCCCCTAGAATGATGAATGATTTGATCATCTCTACAAAGGGTTAGTATGCCATTAACTTCCTATTTATGTTGTCTAATACAATTTAATTGAAGTCTTTACTCTTAGACAGAAAAGCCAGATGATTAATAAAAGTCAAATATACAATACAATTTAACTAATACCTTACCCCAACTAGCTGGCTTCGACAGCATGAGTCCTGATCTGGCTTGTCATTCAAACTATTGAATACAAGATTCAATATTATTTATCTGAACATGAGCTTGTGTAATGCAGTGTAATCAAAACATCACCCAAGCAAAGTGTTTACCTTTTGACTTGAGTCAATGGTGCGATCTGATTGGATGGTCGGAAATAAATCTATTGTTGAATGTTGAGTTCAAAGGATTCTGTAGATTAGGTTCCTAAAAGGCTGCCATGAAAAAAGGTTATGTAACAGTTCATAGTTTAAAATAACAAATAACAACATGCCTTGTTCCAACTAGTTGGGGAATGATTTATAAGTTAAATTTGCTATATGTATGGGTTAAAGGCACTGGAATAATTTCAGAAAAAATAAGAAAAAAGATTATAAATCATATAATTGAAAATAAACTCAATATGAATTGGGATAGCAAGAGAGAACTCTCCGAATTGGCAGAATTGTGATAAGAAGATACCATCATTCCGAGTGGAACAAACTATTTTGAAAATAACCTTTTAAGGAAAATCCAATTCTTTCTTTTGTGATTCAATATGAAGTCAGTAATCCCTAATGAGGATAAAGAGGTTTCTAAAGAGGTCTGAACATAAACCTCTTCTGTTGTTATTAAAATTTACAAGACCTAAGATGGAAAATCATCTAATGTAAAATATAACCCAAGTCATCTAAATATCATACAAACTTAAAAACCGTTTTTTCAACAATGGAAGATGTACTGGTTGCCAGTGGGGACACTGGGACCTATTACAAATGTACCGACTTTGCTGGATGGTTGAATTGGTAGGCTTTATTGGGGCCATTTTGGCTTACCCAGATTTTGGCTTTCAGGCACACATGCAATGTTTCCATCAGATTTACCTGGATGGGAGCGTTATCTTGCATCAGTGCTTAGAGAGGTGGTCATTATGATGTGCGGGAATGGCCCTAGCTTTATTAGAGAGACTAAACTTGATAAAGGCCAAATGGATGGAATTCACTCTATGCCTTCAGGCATCGAGTGTGCTTTCTATTTATAATGTGAAAATTTTTCAATTGTACAAGATCCTGCAATAATATAGGTGGAAGAATCCAAAATGAAAAGGCGAAGGCTACAATAATGGTAGCTACAATAATTTACATCTCATGTGAAAAAGTGAAAGATGCCGAAATAATTGTGCAATTCTCTGTATAAGTGCTCAAGGGAATCTTAAAAAGTTAATCATCTTCAAATATTGACAAATAATTTTGTCGGTGGTGCCAGCAAAAAATCTTGTCTTCTTTTGACATCTGGAGCATGCGCGAATCTTCTTAAGCAAATCGCTCAATAATTCACTTGTGGTCCATTCTCTTTCAGAACTTTCGCTTTCGAGCTCTACAAGCATTTCATCATGATAGATATGAATATTTTCTTTTTCTGTAAAATTTTTCCTTTGAAAAGTCTTACATAATGCTTGTTCGCAAAGATTCGTCCTGATAAGATTATTGAAATAGACCCGTGAGGTAGGATTTGCATATAATTGCCTACGAAATAAAAAAAATTATATCATCTAAGATATCTTTTGATATGTGCCATTAAAGAAGTTCGGGTTCTAAGGTAAACCACTTTAGGTTGTTGATTATCAACTAATTCTCCCTGAGGAAGTATAAAACAGATATAAATTTTGAAAGCAATGCAAAGGTAAAAATGTTCGCTTGGTGGCAATTCATTCTGTCGCAATATAGATTCACTGTTGAAAAAACTACAGGAAAAGATCACCATCTTCCGAATGCAATGAAAAAAGAGTAAAAAATGGTGTGCACTCAGCTTGTGTCCACGTGGCAACAGTGGCCAATCAAAAGTCCTTTACAACGACTAAAAGTTTGCCAGCAATCTAGGGATTTGTTTCCTTAATGAAGGTCTGCGGTGGAGAGTATCCTAATTTGGATTTGTTTTATACTTCCTCGGAACGAATTAAGGCACAATCAATAACCTAATGTGGTCTACCTTAGAACCCAAACTTCTTCAATGGCTCATATCAAAAGATATCTTCGATGATATAATTTTATTTCGTAGGCAATTATATGCAAATCCTACCTCACGAGCCTATTTCAATAATCTTATCGGGACGAATATTTGGGAACAAGCATTATGCAAGACTTTTCAGAGGATAAATTTTATAGAAAAAGAAAATATTCGTATCTATCATGATGAAAAGCTTGTAGAGCTCGAAAGTGAAAGTTTCGAAAGAGACTAGACCACAAGTGAATTATTGAGCTTTCTACAAGAGAAGATTCACGAATGCTCTAGATGTCAGAAGAAGACCAAAGGTTTTTGCTGGCACCATTGACAAAATTATTTGTCAATACTTGGAGATGATTAACTTTTCAAGATTCCCTTGAGCATTTATACAGAGAATTGCACAATTATTTTGGCATCTTTCACTTTTTCACACGAGCTATAAATTATTGTAGCTGCCATTATTGTAGCCTTAGCTTTTTCATTTTGGATTCTTCCGCCTGTATTATTGTGAAATCTTGTACAATTGTAACTTTTTCACATTATAAATAGAAAGCTCACTTAAAGCCTGAAGGTATAGAGTGAATTCCATCTATTTGGCCTTTGTTAAGTTTAGTCTCTCTGATAGCTAATCTTTGCTCCTTGCAGGTATTTGCTCTCCGACGGACGCTGTAGACCTTTTGAACCATTAACATGGTATCAGAGCCTAGAAAGACTGTTTAAGCGCCTTATCTGGTAGCGAATAATGACCCTCTCATTACATCTCACATCAATATTCAATCAGTATCTATCATCTATTCTCAATTATCATGGACAAGTTAGCTGCACTACCTTCTCCTGTTCCATTTTTCATTTGTTGCTATAACTCTACAGTCAGTCTGTCTGTCCGACAAGGGTTATGAATTTGAAGGATCATTTGTCACTATTGAAGATCATTCTCCTCGAAACATTCCTATTCGATCAAGGATTTACTACTAGGACAACGAAACCAAAAAAGTTTGCCATTACTCCTACAGGTCTGCACCAGCCAAAATTGCCGGCTATATCTCCTATAGCAGAATCCATGGACTTCATTTGTCCTCTTGGTATCCCAAGCCTGCCAAAGTTTTACCCATTTGTCTAGTATGAAGAATGGTTTGCCGACCCATTCTCAGTGAATTTTTTTTGCAAATGGGGTGGTTTCTTCGCCAATGAAGACTGTTCTTGAGTGTATGCCTTTTCACATATGATTCCTTCAATCCCTCATCATTTCATTCTTATCTTCAAAGATATCGCTACTTTAGGAGTTAAGAATCCTCCAGAGGTTGAAAGCTTTATGACGGCAGTTAGAAAACCACAACCCATCTCAAAAGTCTTTATTCCTCCAAAGGCTCCATCGAAAGAATCTCCATCTCTTCCTCACTGCTCTCTGCAGAACCCTGGTTCTTGGATGCCCATGCTCTCATTACCCTCTCAATCTGAATCATCCAGCTCAAACCTTTGGGATGAGTCTCCCAAGGATGACACAAAGAAATTAAAAGAAAGAGAACAAAAGTGTGAATGGTTGCATAAACTTGCCATCTCATCCCTTAAAGAGCAGACTTTGAATCCTCAACCGGTTTGCGATGTGGAAAAATGGTATCCTCCACCTAGAGCGGTTGCATGGAAACGATCCATTAGCAAGTGTGCGGAAACAATCGACGGTGTTAAATGCATTAAGAAGCCTCGTTATGCTAACCAGTGCTCTCCTGTCATTTTCAAAACACCAAGAACACAAATTCTTCAAGTTCTATCAGATTTAGAAATTAAATTCATCTTCAAACCGCGTTAATGTCGGAATCCGATTTCTTGGCTACAACTAAATATGGTCCAGAATTTGATCCAGATTTTGATGATTCCCAGAATCTAGTTTCTGATGAAGATTACAGTCCAACAACTGGAGAAATATTTTGGCACAGTTGGGCATCAGATAAGATGGTAACTGGTAAGGTTGATGACTCATCTTTTAATGGCAAGGTAATCCCGGATCTCCACCTCCATGTTCATATGATGCAATCTTATCGTAATTCCTCCGTTTCTATATCTGATTTTCACAACTCACTTTCTACGCTACACACTCATGTCTTGGAACATGAAGCTCAAGTCAATGAAGGACAAATGTTTTTCCCTCCAGTCCAAAAATCTGATCTATATAATTATCCGTTTAATAAGAAAATAGCGTTTTCCTAGATATGGCCTAAGCAATGCTAGGTAATGCCTCGTCTAGCCCATCACCTGGACAACTTCACATTACCATGAAGGTTATTATAACAAGCTTATAAGAATTAAGAAACTCTCTTCTTAAAATGATCTACTTATGACACCAATTCCATCCTTTCACAATGTAGTTAATAGGTTTGTCTATGATTCAAGAGATAATATTTAAAACTTATAGTTGCAGCAATGGTTCTTGGTTATGATGCTGCACTCTATCCACATTTGAAAAGAGATTGTGCGGTGATAAAATGTCTCATCTGCCCATGTTATTAGTGGTAGTGTGTATATGTTGAACTATTTAACATATTTGCTGCTCTTCTTTTGGAACGGGTTTGGAAAATATTTAACATATTCACTTCTCTTGGAACAGGTCTAGAAAACAATCCTACACAGATGCTGAGATTAAGGTACTACTCATTTTCTCATTGATGTTACTGTTTACTTTTGTTTTCTGAGGACAGTTGTTGATCCTAGTTTGTTGTTAGATTTAGCTGTTAAATTTGTGATTCATAATGATGCTTTTCATGCTTGTGACAAATGAGATTTTTACCGAAAAGAAAGAAAATGTGGCGTTTGGCATATGGTCAAATCCAGAATTGTGATGAGTTGAGCCTTGAACTTTGTCGAGTACTAACAGTAGGAGGATAGCTGTGACTGAAGTAAAATATCAATCTCTTCCATGGGATAAAAGCAGTACAAATATTAAAAATTAAAAGTGTTTGCACCAGATCTGATGTAGCCAGCGAATGAGTGATTGGTATCATGGATTAGGTTTAATGTGAGATGTATTTGCTTTCACAGATCATTTCCAACATGTTTCAGCTATTGAATGTTAAACCGTGTTCTACTAGATAAGACGAATTACATAGGCCTGATGTTTTGTCATGACATATTTGTACATAAAAATACTTTTTCCTTCCGTCTTTTGCAGTCAGCTTTCAGAGCAAAAGCAAAAGAGTTCCACCCAGATCAAAACCAAGACAATAAGGGTGAGATGGATGCACAATACTAACTGCTTTGCAATTTCTGTTACGGAATTAGAATTACTTGCTCCTGCTCAATTGTGTTGCATTGGTTCGATGTTATAAATGCTTGCTGCTTTTTGGTGGTGCAGAGGCTTCTGAGGCAAAGTTCAAAGAGGTGATGATGTCTTATGAGGCCATAAAATCAGAAAGGAATAATATCAAGTCTTGATCTGACGAAAGGTACTACTGAGGATGCATAAAATTTGAAGAGTGTCTAGCGAGAAAGTGGAGCAAAGATTTCATCCATATTATTGTGCCTTTTCTTGATGCATTGGAGTTGAATGACAAGAAGGCCTTTGCCGCATTTTCTCAATAACCATTTGAGAATACTGGATGTAATTGTAAACCTTTGTTGATGAGCTGTTGACACAGGTCAATGGCGATTTAGAGAGAGAAAGTTGGGCTTATATATTTATTTATATGCATCTAGATATGCATCAGCGTCCATTCCTTGTAATATATGTTTAACTATAGCAAAAGGTATTCTGGTCTCACTCTACAGGTTTAGTTGGCCGTTTGAGACATGCTTTTGTTTGTTTGTTTTGTGTGAACTAACTCGCACAATCCATGTGCTAAGGGGAGCATTCTAAGCTCTCGTCGATTCGCGTTCTGAACGTGGAAACATCCCCAAATCGTGGAAATGACTTTTGAATTCATGGATTGAAGTAAAAGTCTAAAAATAGGTGGGTTTTCTTGTAAATTTTGAGAGGGTTTATGAAAATATAGAAGTAGATGAGTTTTATTTTGAAAATAGAGTTAAATTAGGTTGATAAACGTTAAATTGAGATAATTTTTTTGTATTATGTCTTTTCTTGTATACATGATAGAAATTGAAATGCTTTTGTACATGAATTACAATTTGTATGTATATATACCAACACTCTTTAGGCACTCTGGGCCATGAGTTAATTACAAGTTTGACACTCGCTCTGGACTACAAGTTATTTTTAAGTTTGGCGCTCTCGCACTCTCTCTCTCTCTCTCTCGCACCCGCTTGGTGTTCTGGTGACTTAGTATATGACCTACAATATGATCTTTTCAGACCTAATAAGGGTACTGAACTCCAATTGTCAAATTGACTTGTAGACGTGCTTTGCCACATGTTCAAAATATAATATGTAATTAATCACACTACCATCCATGGCAATGGAAAGCGGTTAGGTCAGGTGGGTTTGAAACAGAGCTCAAGTCAATCTGTATCAGCATTATAGTCAGATCTGAATTTAAAATTTGAGACTAGAATTCCATCCAATGTTACTGTGGATAAAACTTCACTGCAAAAAAAAAATTCGATTTCAAAGAAAACCGATTACGAATATTCATTTTATTTCGACTTGGAACTGATCATTGGATCCAATAAATCATGTCATAGATTGAGTTTGAACTCTTGCATAGTCTTCCGCGTCGGCTGCTACAATAAAAGACAGCAGCAGGCATTGAATTTTGATGGATACAGTGAATCTTAGTTTATCTCAAACAGTTGGGAATCATCCAGCAAGGTTTTGCTCAAACCCATAACCTATCTGGAATCAATATATTTTTTGCATTGGATGTAATCCTGAATTAAGGGAAGAAGATTAACATTCTGCGTTCAGACACACATGCACACAGTATTTTTTGTTCATTGGATGCAATCCTGAGATCAAGGGGGAAGACTAACAGTTAAAATTTTTCATTCACACACAAACGCACGCGCATGCACGCACGCACACTATTTTTTATGTCCAATCCTGAGTCCAAGAAAGAAGGTTAACATTCTGCGTTCACACATGCATGAACATACACCAAAAAAGAAAGGAAGGTTTTAAAGATATCCAGGGACAGTTTTTGCATTCCAACCGATCAAAATATCAAAGTCTCACTTCCCTGACGATGAAATAGATTCATCTGAAACCGATCAGAGTCTAGTAAAAAAGACTGGAAAAAACTGCTTCAAGAATGAATGAATTGATGTCCATACCTCCTTAGTAAGGAAATGGCACTGGTTCTCTGCTTTCCAAAACTGCTAGAGATTACTCCCAAGAATTTTGAAAATGGCACGAGGAAGATACTTGTCCATTTGTATCCCTAGTTTTCCCCAGCTTGTATCTGTGCCTTCCTGTCCAACTACACCTTTGTGGATAAATCAACTATAAAACATAAAAGATCATCTTTGAAGCTTCAAATGGAATACCTTATGCAGATATTTTATATTGGAAAGTGCATATCTTCACAAACATTGTGCAAAGATCCTATTTGGCAGACAAAAATTGTAATTACCTATAAATAATATTTCTAATAAATAATAATTCTTGTATATTGTATTTGTGCTTTTATTTATTACATAAACAAGGATTTTCCATAATATTTTCAGGTTTCAAGCGCAGCAAAAACACTAAAGCTCTCGAAGCATTGCCAGTAAGATCTTCGATAACATTATGGCAGTGTACACAGCCACCACTTTGGCTGCGTTTGGTTACAGAGAAAGTGTCTCAAAAGGAAAATGAAAGTACTTTTTTCTTTCCCATATGCGCTTGGCTTGCAAGAAAGTGAAAATTTTGTGGGTCGCACTGCTTTCTTGAAAAAATTAATGATCAAAAAAGCCATTTTTTCTTTTCTTGCAAAATTGGTGCGATTTTTGTCTTCTTCCAATGTTACCCTCCCCAAACAACCATATTTACAAGGATTGACATATATATATATATGTGTGTACGTGTGTGTGTGTGTTTTTCTGTGTTTCGTGTTTTTTACAGAGCAGCGTTCAACCCCCCTGTTTTTTGTGTTTTTCTGTTCACATAGAGAGAACCGTCTCTCTCTCTCTCAATCTGCCTCTTTTATTTTATTTTTATTTTCTGCACAGCGCATAGGCTTGCCCCTGTTTTTTTGTTTTTTTGTTCACACTGAGAGAGAAACCCCCCCCTCTCTCTCTCTCTCTCTCTCTCAGAGAAAACACTGATATTTCAAATATTGGTATATTACATTTATATAAATGACATATATATAATTTATTTATCATAGCCTGTTTTTTTTAAAAAGTGTCGCCTAGGCGAGCGCCCAATCGCCTACACGCTAGCCTAGGCGATGGCCAGGTCTATCGCCTGGGCTCCCCTAGGCGTTTTGATAACCTTGGCTAAGAGGCAGCAATTGAGTTGAGGGGTAGAATGATACCATGTATATAACTTAAATGGTTCTTAATGATTAATGTTACTTGTCATTACCTCGGTATTTTAGCGTGCTAACACAAATAAAATAATTAATAGGCGAGTGGTGGACGATATATACCGTTGATGCACAAAAACTTCGAAAGTTAGCTGCCTAAATCCTTACGCAGACAACACGTCTTCGGCTTGCGATATGAACTGGAGCACAGAAAAGGAACTGGTCGTCTTATAAGAAGTTGCAGAAGCTGGTATTCTATCATTATAATATGAGGTTAAGATGAGGCGGCTTGAGATTGAGACACGGAATAACATGCTAAAGGATCCCTTGGATGTCATGTTTGATGCCATAGTTATTAAAGGCACCGCCTAGGCGACCAGGCGATTTTCCAAGGGTCTAGGCGATGCCCGCCTAGGCGAGCGCCTAGATAACTAGGCAACCGCCTAGTTGCCTAATTTGCCTGGGCGGTCACCCAGTTGTTAAATTGACTTTTTAATTATTTTATTTAATTAATTTATTAACTAACGTTTAATTATATTTTATTTCTAGCATGCTAAATTAAAGCTTTTCCTAACAAAAGAAAAAGGTTAAAGACTTAATAACACGACATAACTAGGTATGAGTTGAAGTATTGACAAAAAAAAGGAGTTGAAAGACCTGAAGTTCAAACCCCTAAGGCAAAACAAGAGGAACACAAACCAAGTATGTCATTTCTTCGCTCTCACTCTCTCTCTCTCTCTCTCTCGACCCCTTTTTCTATGCATTTTTTCTGTTTTCTGATGAGGCAGTAGCCTCCTCTCTGATATATAGGGAATTTATTATTATAATTTTTTTTTCAAATGTCGCCTAGGCGAGCGCCCAATCTATGGCCAGGTCTATCGCCTGGACTCGCCTAGGCATTTTGATAACCTTGTTCAATGCTGAGGTTGATGATTAGGACCTCTTCACAAAGTTGGTCAAGTTCTCTGAACTAGATGAGCCCAATGGTCAGCCCAATGCTGAGATTGCCAGAGCTGCCACAAAGGCCAGGATCGGCATCGACGCTGTGATGGAAGAGGCAGAGCCAGTAAGTGGGGACTCATTCGATAGCGCCATGAGGGTTATCACTCCACCACATGGAACGAGAGGGCAGACACAAGAGACAATGCAGACGTAAGGGATGAGGTAGACGCAGATTCTGACAGTTGATGTGGAGGCCAAGCGATCTAGATCGAGTACATCTAAGAGTGGTGAGACAGCCCCAAAAGGTGATGATAGAGATGATGGTTATGATAAGCATGGAGGCGGGGATGGTAGTACTGGTACTAGGGGAACTACTGATACATGGTCTCAAAGGCTAACTTATTTTATTGGGGACCATGGTGCCCCCACTACAAAGCAAGAGAGGATTCAGATTTCGTCGTATGATTTCTAGCACAAGGGAACGAGGAGAAGCAGATGGGTGCATGGGATGAGGCATCCTTATCTCACCGCTTCAGGTTGATGGATGTTGGACGTGAGTAGCAGGGTCCTTCCTATACTGCATCATAAGGAGAACATAGACATGGAGGACATCATCATGGAGCTTAAGGCCACTATTTGTAGTGACCCAGATCACTTATGTACACATGGAACTCACTCACACTGTACATGTGGCACCTAATATATGCTCTTTGTGATTTAGAATGCTAATTATTGCTTTGTATGATAATCTTCCATGTCTGATTTTGATTTACGTGGCTTGATCTTGTGATTTATGCATTTTAGTGTGTGGATTCGTGAATGCTTGTGTGGGCAAGCATACAAAGCATCTTTTTATGTGCTTTATGTGACTTGTGTTTTATTGCTGGTTTGGTGTGGTTTATAGGGTGAAACCATGGTTGGACTGGTCAAGTAAACCTTGGTTGGACCGGTTGGGTGAACCAGAGAACCAGTGTTTCCCAACAAATAGAGAGGTGAGGACTAGCCTCACTTGTTCTTGATTTAAGCTTTGGATTTGTGTTGTTTGGCAACAAAGGTTGCAGATTTTGAGAGAAGAAAGTTAGGGTTTGAGCTTTTTGGGGATTTCTCTTATGAGAGAAAGCTTAAAGGCTGGGGAGCTTGTGCTTGGAGGCTTGTTGCAGCCATTGTCTTCCCTTCATCTTCTCTCATTTTCATGTGGAATAACTTGGATTGACGTAGGTCTTACTAACCCCATGCCTCTCTTCCCTTCATCTCTTATTCTCTTTCAAATGTTTTAAAAACAATGGAGATGGGGGTTTTATGAATGTGCAGTTTATTGACTGTGTTTCATGATGAGAACACTTACATATATATATATATATATAGATATACATTTTCACCATTGGTTTGCTCCTTTTTTTAAATATTTACCAATTTGTATCGACCGACGACCATATCGGTCAATACATGCCATTGATTTACGTGTGTCAATTCTTTTCCATGTGTGACATTGGCCATCAAGTTTTCTTAATAAATCTTGAATTCACGTCAAAAAACGTTAGATTTATGGATGCATTTTTGCCATGTGGCTGATGCATTCTGGTTTAAAGATAGTATAAGAAGTGGGATCATGTGGAAATAAAATGGATAGCTATGGCTCTCCAAATCGTCTGATATGGCTGGTTTTGAAGTCGCATCACAGTTCTAACTTTGGTGCCTCACCAATCTATTTCTATGCAACCTCTTTTAAAAACAATGGAGATGCGTGTATAACCCCAAGTTTATTTTGCAATAATTGGGCCACTTATCTACCTTTTCTTTCTAGTATAATCAAATGCGTTTCACAACAGGATTTTTAGGTTTAGTTAACTCCTATTATGTTTTTTTTCCAAAACCTTTGGGAATCCTTGTAGCTGGAACTGACCCAACTATTGCAAAATTGTGTGATAGAAAGAAAAGGCTGATGTAGGCTCAAAATGTGACTAGGGAATTTATATATGTAATGTGTGAAAATAGGTTTCTTTTTAAAGAAACTTACAGCAGTCTAACTTAGAGCTAAATATATTTAAATAACCAAAAATACGACCAAAAACGCATATATATCGAATGATAAATAATTAGGAAGGCACGGTTGCATACCATAACTTCGATCGATATATATATATAGATATATTGAATGATAAATAAGTGGGAAGGCATGGTTGCATACCGGCATGCAAAAATGGAGAAATAATCATCCACAATGATAGTCTAAATAAGACAAATATATATAAATATACTAAAACTGTACAAATGGAAGAGTACAATTGGATAAAATGAGCAAACACAATGAGGGCACATCCATAAGGAGTGGTGTCCTGGATCAATGTCATCCTCATCACCCCACCAACCCTATATTTTGAGTTAATAAATGTATTTAGCTCTAAGTTGAATCTCTACATGGTTTCATTAAAAAATAAATAAATAAATAAACCTATTTTCACCTTTTTCATTTTTTTTATTTTCCACTATGTCCCCGACATGTCCCTAGAAAGGTCCAACAACAAGTCTTGCCATAGCGACATTTACAACCTTGTATAGATTAATAAATTTTATATATATATATATAGATATATATAGATATGTATATATATATATATATATATATATATATATATATATATATATATATAAATATATATACACATACACA